>OY720028.1:20669498-20973793 GCA_963082485.1 Eudonia mercurella
ATACATACATACATACATACATACAAAAATACAAAGGTTTCCTCTTTATAATGTTAGTATAGACTAGCTGACCCGGTGGACTTCGTACCGCTTTGTCAGTTTCCATCATTGAGTTAAATATATATCAATTGATTCCATGACAACAAAACAAAAAAATCATTCTGTATTGGAAAATTAAATACCTACCATTAAAAACAAACTTGTAAAAAAACCAAGTCTCGCAACTCAGTGGCATGCCGTGGCATGCCACGGTATCCCTCGGCGGCAAAATACTTTGCCATGCTTTGCCATGCCGTCCCGGTCTGCGTAGGCCTTTAGAGTTTTGATGATCGGTCAGTCAGTCAGTGACAAAATTAAGAAACTTTGACTAGTTATAATTTTTAAACTACTGGTTCAAATTGAATGAAATTTGAAATATGCCGTATTTATACAATTCCTGTTTAGTTACTGAAAATTCAGGCTTTTAGTTTTATCCACAACGAAGTTATAGAGGATCGAAAATGGTCTGAACTGCGTCGAGAAAAGGATGGTACGGCTGTGCCGCTTTTTTGCTCGACTTGGCGGGGCACTGCTGTGCCCCCAGATTGTCGTTTTTAGTATTTTTTTTTAATATAGCCTATGTTACTCAGCGCTAATGTAGCATTCTAATGGTAACATAATTTTTTAAATCGGTCCAGTAGTTTTTGAGTTTATTCGTTGCAAACATACATAAATACATACAGAAATACAAGGGTTCCCTCTTTATAATATTATTAAGTATTATATATAGTATATATATAGTAATATATAGTATCTGTTGATAATACTTATATTGTTGAATTAACTAGCTATAGTATAAATATTTTTATTATTTTTGAGTTTTGCATTCAAAATGCTATATTTAGTAACAAAATAAAATTTTATTAGACAAAATCAACCAGTCTTAGGAAGCTCGAGTGGGAATCGAACCCACGACCTTTGGATATCCGGTCCGATGCTCTAACCGCTGAGCTACCGAGATCCCCAGAAGACTCGTTGAATTCTTCTAGTACTTTGTTATTTACGCTGTAAGCCAGATGTTTTTATTTCTAGTAAAATTTTACTTTGTAAGGTCCCTACATATATAAAAATAATAATTATTGATTATCGAAACTTTTCCAGGAAAACTAACGAAGCTGAACATTAACTGTATCCCGTAAACAAGTTGCTTCCAAAACATAAATTCGTTAAGCTCTACGGCATTAATTTGCGAGGGAGGAGTCAATTTACGAGGCGACGTCTATGTTTGTCTCAATTTGATTGGTCATATAAAGTAACTAACACTTCTTATTAATTGTATTATCGTGCTTAAGGAGTGTTTAACGCACCCGGGTTGCGATTGCTTAGGTTAAGCAACTTTCGCAAAGACCGGTCATCGGATGGGTGACCAAAAATGTATCATCTCAAGCTCCTTCGTGCTTCGGAAGGCACGTACAGCCGTTGGTCCCGGCTGCATTAGCAGTCGTTAGAAACCATCAATCCGCACTGGGCCCGCATGGCGGTTTACGGCCCGTTCTCCCTATCCATCCATAGGGAAGGCTCGTGCCCCAACAGTGGGGACATAAAATGAGCTGATGATGGTGATGGTATTGTCGTGCCGAAGAAATAAGGAATTTATAAAGTAACATTTCGATGTAGCTTTTCACTACTGAATTCTTAAACACTTATCCAAAACGACGTATACGAGTACAACGTGACCTCACGCTCTAAACAAATATTGAAAACCCGTGTAACGCTACTTCTCAGAAATGCTGTTAAGTATTTTTTTTTTATAAACTGCGAAAGAAAACTTTTATTTTTCTACAAAATTTACCGCTTTTAAACGACAACAAGTAGTAAGACACAGACTTCTTGGCGGGAAAGTTAAGTGTCATGTCTGCGTTTTTGTTTTATTTTATAAAATTTGTGTTATGTCGAATAATCATGTGAAATAATAGTGGATTGTTCGTGAGCGTACATAAGTGTTGTCAATTGAAACGAAACAGTGCAACGTCACTTTTCATATTCTCTCAAGAAGTTCGCAGTTCTTAGTTAAGCCCCACATCATTACTGAGATCCTCAAGGGGTTAGGGGAACATCTCTCACTTGTCATTTCTATTATCATTTATCATCATCAATTGTATTAAAAATAGAAAATCGTTATACTTTAACTTGTAAGAATATTACTTTGCCACTGGCTAAATGTGCTAACCGCACGAAGCCATCAAGAAAAAAAAAAGAAAAAACATACTGTATCAGTCATAAACAAGGTGCGTGTGTTAGGTATCAAAATTGCAGCTTCAGGAGTAGAATCGAACATGAAACCAAATGCATGAAACCAAATGCAAATGCAGGAGTAGAATCGAACATGAAACCAAATGCATGAAACCAAATGCAAATGCAGGAGTAGAATCGAACATGAAACCAAATGCATGAAACCAAATGCAAATGCAGGAGTAGAATCGAATATGAAACCAAATGCATGAAACCAAATGCAAATGCAGGAGTAGAATCGAACATGAAACCAAATGCATGAAACCAAATGCAAATGCAGGAGTAGAATCGAACATGAAACCAAATGCATGAAACCAAATGCAAATGCAGGAGTAGAATCGAATATGAAACCAAATGCTATGTGTGTTTAATTTTACTTAAAAGGTACATGTATGTACACACAGGCTGCTCCAAAGTAATCATTTAAAAAAATATTGATTTTCGATTAATATGTCTCGGTCAATTGTTATTGTTCTCATAGTGGTCAGAAATACCTTAATGAACGTGTAATGCTAATATTTGTCCAGAGGCTAGGGGGCATCCTGTGTACGTTAAGATGTGTTATAGTGTAATTTTTGATTAAAAAATATATCAATCTTTAAGGTAAAGTTATATGGGCCTCGATGTAATTATTCATGTTGTATATAATTTGTTGCCTTCTCTTCATCATTCTTACGAAGGTACATTTTAATTTTTCAATTAGAAATACATTCACCATTTTGCCAATGGTCCCGACATAAAAAAAAATGAATTATAGACACTAAATCTCAGGACTATGATCAGAAGTTTTTGTCAAACCACACTAGTGCAAGTTGTCCAGCCTGAACATTCTCCTCCTCCTTCCTACACTGCTCTTTCCCTATATCTTGCATTGGATTATCAACTTCAACAGTTTCTACTTGAGGTTTCTTAGTATACGACTCTTATATTCCAGATTCCTACACCTTCGTTCGTGATCCCTGACAGGACATGATTATTCATTATTAAATTCTTTTTAAAACATCGGTTAATTTATTAATAAAAAAAATTTGTAAGACAACTAGTAGCCGCTGATCGTGCTCAGTGGCGTGCACTTGGAGAGGCCTATGTCCAGCAGAGGATTAGAGTATGTTGATGATGAAGGCATACAAAAAATCACGTAAGCTCATTCAGAAAGCCGATTCACTGGGGTTACGAATAGGTACACGTCAGTAGTCTATAGAAGGTATGGGGATTAAACCACAATATCTCTTATTCATCCCGAGTATCCCGTTCGGCCACCGACGCTTTATCCTCCTTTACACCCACATTTCGAAGGCTTCAACTTTTACGTACATATTCAGGAAGTGTGTAAAGAGCTTCTGCTCCACTAGATAATGGAAAAGATGTAACAATGAGATAACATACAATATAATTATATATTTAGAATTAGTGTTGTTTGTTAGCCGATTACGAGCTCGGTAACTATATGTGTCTCTTTTATCCAAGGCTTCTTTCATTTCTGTTATCATTGGAAACGTATTCCACACTCTATGTTATGTTCAAAATAATTATAAATATTCATATTTATAAATTCTGCGCAAAATTTTGTTGCGAACAGATTACTATTTGAAAAAGGTTTGAAAACATACCAACGAGCGGGATTCAAACCTATACTCTGTTACTCAAGTCATGTGCAATTATGTTATCGTGGCACTGTTCAACCGTAGTAAATGACATCACCGATTTTCACCCCAGTACCAAGCCACATTTGAGTACATACGATTATAACATCTTGTTCCGTACCCTAGGTGACCCTGGCACTAGCGATCGCTTCCACAGATCATGGCTCATAGTTTGAAGTAATGTATGTAATGATGAAACGATTTATCTCTAAGTAAGTACTTAAAATGTTTCTTTGAATGTCTACAGTATCGTTATATCGTATGAGCAGTTATTAATAGAAATACCAAATTCTGTAAGTGATTTATTATCTTGTTTGTAACCTCAAAATCGTTCCCTTTTTCTTAAATAAAATCATTCTCCGTGGTGTCCAGGTATAAACGTTTTCCTTTTAATGGCATATATTTGTAATTTGGAAGATGTAAAGTAGTTTTCCTTTGCTGTTGGTTCTGGGGCGAACATTGTATGGGCACAAAACAATGTCCTTTATCAACACTATCTACACTTACTTCGTAAGCCAAAGGAACGTTATTCCGAGCCTTTCCAAATTCAAATAATTATTTTTTTCACGTCTGCCCAAGTACTGTCAAAGCAGACTTAATTAGAAATTCAACAAATTAGCACATCAAAGTTCCATAAACGTCCAATTAATGGTACTTTGATGTTTAGTGTGAAAAATTTGCACGCCGAGTGCTTAAATTGCATTTATTTAAAATTAAGTCTACACTTCATTTTAAATATAAAGCGGGCAATACAAAAACGTACACGCCGACGAATGCTTAAATTGCATTTATTTTGATCGTAGCTGGCAAAAAAATATGTTTTCTAAAAAAATACATTGGTATTTTTGTTACCTTCGCGTTTAATTCGGTCGTGAAACAATATCAACCAATTAAGGCTTTAATTAAGCTTTAAACAATGTTTAGGTAGCTGATAGTACCTTTACATTTGAGCTGGATGAGAGTAGCCACGGATCATGCTTAGTGGCGTGCACAAGGAGAGGCCTATATCTGGGTGACTGTAGGCTGATGATGATGATAACGATGATGCCCTTTAGCACTTTACTGTCTCTTCAAGCTTATTGCCATCAAGCAGTTGCGTCTTGCGCAATTTTGCTATGTTTAATATAATTAAGAAGCTCTAATGGTTTTAATCAATCACACAAAATTTATTTATTATTACCCTCTTTTCAATCAATAAATTAGTTTCTTTGCCAAACAAGATATAAAGCTGTTACAGTTTTAATCAATCAAACAATCAGTTTATTTGCTAAAGTCACAAATATAAAGCTCTTAAATTGCAAATAAAACAAACAAACAATTCGAAAGATAAAAGGCAATGATTACGGGATTGAGATCCAGTGAAATAACTGGGCTTGAACGCAACTAAGGCTCGGAGATCGGAAAACTGATTATTGAATTTATTCTCTATCTCAACTTTTGTTATCGCAATCACGTAGACGCGCCAATAGTTAAAGACACTAGCAGCCAATATTATACGAGTTTTCGAAGTGTTATGTTTTGGGGCGGCCGAGATAAAACTTGAACTTTGTCGCAATATTTTACGGTAGACTTGCGCCTTCAAAACTTTTGCGTGCGTGTCTGTACTTTTAGTTGCCAATAGCTTTTTGATATATTATTTAAAAAACTAAGAAATCGTACCGATATACGGTATATTTTTATGCGAAATTTCGAAGTCTAGATAGATAGTAAGTAAGTAAAACATTTATTGCTTCTCTTTAACAAAACTAGGTAAGTACTTTTGAAACTACTTTTTCTACAGTTATAATACAATAAGTCACTCGATTTAAGCACAAATTTCTATAAAACTGCGTGGATTGTTGAAGTTAAGCAACTTTTGCAAAGATCAGTCATCGGATGGATAAACAAAAACTGTGCTTCATGGAAAGCCTACTGCTTCCTACTGCAATAGCAGTCGTTAGTAACCACCAGTCTGCACTGGGCCCGCATGGTTGTTCATGGCCAGTTCTCCTGTGGTGTTTCTATTTAAAGACTTGTCTCAGATAGAATCACCAGCCTTAGCTCGTGCCCTAGCAGTTAGGAAGATAAAATAAGCTGCCGATAAATATTTTTAACCAATAAATTATAGCATTTTACATACATTTGAAGTGTACACTGTATGTATGTAAGGATTTAGGAATATCAGAATATATAAAAAAAATATTCAAATGCTTAAAAAGAAAACCAGACAAGTGCGAGCCAGACTCGCCCACCGAGTGTTCCGTATATGTATGAGTACATATTATATAGTTAAGGAATCGAGTCTCGAACGTTTCCCGAAATTCAGTTTAGGTAATAGGTAAACATATAAAAGAAAGAAAAGATATTTCTTTTTTCATTCTTTGTCATAAATCGAACATCATAAAAGTAATTAAAAACCTGTTTAAGCTTGTGCAAAAACCCTTTCATACGATACCCCACATGACACGGTTAACTTATGTACTTCAAAATTTGGACCCCCGTTCCTTGCATAAAGAACCCTGTTTTATTGTGATTTAATTAAATATGTATAGTCTTCAGATTTTTCCCTGTACTTGTAGTGACAGATGGACAGACGGACAACAAAGTGATTATATAAGGGTTCCGTGCCTTCCTATAAGGGTTTCGTTTTTTCCTTTTGAGGTACGGAACCCTAAAAAGACTGGATCATTTAAAATGGGAACGCTAGAATTTTTCTACCAACCATTTGCATTATGCATAATTTTCTCATCAACAGTTAAACACATTTGAAGCATTTCTAATCGGGCTTACCCATAACATATTTGTTGTTACCGTAATACGTCACGTAGAAATGACCTCCTTGACCCAGTTACGAAGTTCGCGTCTTTCGGCAACTTCGATCATCATTAATGTGATGTTATTACGCGAGTGTCGGAACTCCGACCTCGCACGACAGCGCTACGGTAAACACCACTACGGACAGTTAATCGAACGTGATATAAGTGGAGACCAACAATTTGTATAGGGAAGTGTACCAAACACGGAAAACAATCCAGATATGGACCAATGCATTATAATTTAAACTCAACATCTGAGACTCGGTCGATGGCGCAGTGGTTAACGCGCTCGGTCTGCGATTGCTGAAATTAAGCAACTTTCGCAAAGACCGGCCATTGATTGGGGGACCACACATTTATCATCTCGGGCTTCGGAAGGCACGTTAAGCCAATGATCCCGGCTGCTTTAGCACTCGTTAACAACCACTAACCAGTAATGGGCTCGTTAGAGGTTCACGGCCCGTTCTCCTTACCCATCCATTGAGAAGGTTTGTGCCCCAGCTGTTGGGACATAAAATGAGCTGATGATAATGATGATGATGTTTTTATGATGATCGGACATTCTTGAATGCAAAGATTTTCATCCTTTTCATGTGTCTGTGGCTATTAGACAAAGTTGCGGGAAAGGAAGACGCATTGATACGTTCAAGAACTTCAGATGTTTCATCATCATCATCATCATCTCAGTCAAAAGATGCCACTGCTGGACAAAGGCTTCCCCCAAGGATCTCCACAACGATCGGTTTTGTGCTGCTCGCATCCAGCGACCTCCCAGGAGCTTCATCAGATCGTCGGTCCACCTTGTTGGAGGTCTGCCTACTTCAGATGTTTGCATTGGTTTATATTGGGAACGTATTCCATATTCGGTAGGTACACTTCCCCTACCGTAAAACCATAAACGAGACAATGAACCATTGCAATATTAATGGTTGCGTATAAAAACTCTAAGTGCCTTACAAATGAACAAAGAATAAGCTCCGAACAGTTATTCTGTGTTTTGTTCCCGTCATGTAAACTTCATTGGAAATTAGAGTGAAAGAGACAAAACACGAAATAACTGGTCGAAGCTTATTCTCCGTTTATTTGTAAGGCACTATAGGGTTAACTACAACATTTAATATAACAACATATAATGTACGGGTAAGCAGTGTCTTCATCTCACCTGATGTTAAGTGATGATAAAGACCAATGGTGGAAGCACACTTCACACAGGATCCTCAATTACTGAGGCACTGGATACCTTATCTCTATAGCTGCCGGAACACAAAAAAGCTACAAACATTGATATTATGGCGACATATTTAGATAATATGGTGGTAGCTAGGCAGGCGGTCAAACAAGTTCTACCACCGACCAAACCGAGTACATAAACATGTACCCCCGCTGGGAATCGAAACCGGGAGCTCTGGGTCTAAGCCGGTGGTCTTAACCACTATTCCACAGAGGCGGTTAAAGAATAGTTTCATTTGCCGATTATTAATAAACTGACAGTGTGTGCGGTTATAATGTCATGTTATTAACATGTAAAAGTTCTTGTGGTGGAATTTATATTAATCCAACGTTAAAATCCCTTTCAATGTTTTGCTCGATTCACCCCTGCGCCTGTATTTTTCTCGTTTACCCGGTACTCTGAAATGAAACACTTCATACGGATCAGCCCAGGTTTCTTTTTAATATTATTTAATATTGACTTTTCGAACCCTTTTAAGGCCCTTCTGAGGGAGACTGGGGTGTTGTTGGTCTTCACAAACCCCAAGGAGTTCGTAGCTCGAAACGGCATCGTCATCAATAAAGTATTAATAATGTGTACAATAAACGCAAGTAAATCTGTATAATTTACTTCATTTCTACGTAAGTATAGTTATCGCGTAAACTCAAGGATACAATTTTCAATTTCTATACGTATGCGGATTTTTATTTTTTATTTTCCAATAAAGTATCCGATGTGATATTGGGAAAAATAAGACCTTGCTGTGTTTCTTGCCGGTTCTTATCAGTACAAAATGTCTCGACGTGAACGAACAAAGCAATGGCATTTGAGAATTTAGTAAAGAAAACAAAATATGAAGAAAATACGAGAATCTGGATATTGACAAATGCGAGATAAAACTATTATACTCTACATTATCTAGATACGTTCAGAATTTTTAGCTACTGTAATCTACAATTTTGTCGGTAAACAAAAGCACCGTGTATTTTCTTAAAGCGGCTCAAATAATGTAATTAAATACTAAAGAACTACTTTCCGCAGAGCTCCTACCCTTTGTTGTCGCGCAAACAGAAAAGAATTTCCTTTTGGAAATAAAACACGGACAACTCACAACAGCCGCGGGGCGCGCCGCTTGTATCACAGACGTTATAAAAACGTATATTCCTGAAACGAGACCACCATATTTACTTCGTATAATATCCCATATTTATTCTGGCCCGGTGATGTATTGGATGTGTGTTCGGGTGTCTTTTTATTCGTACCATGTAATTTCGGACTCTGTCTCCGGGGTAAAAGGGTTTTTATGGCTCACACGTTAAGCTAACGCGTAATAATTATATATATAATACGTTGGCCGCGGGCAAAAACATCAGTTAGGAAATAAGGCAATACATCACTTTCGTTGATGAGGGCTTTGGGTCTTGACCACATTTTTTTTGAAATACTGTCGCGTCCGCTATTCGAGTGGCGAAAGTGAGGAAATGTAACATGAGAATAAGAAAAACAATAATATATTTAATGCATAACATAAGCGAAAACGAGGAGCTCGATGGCGCAGTGGTTAACGCGCCCGGTCTACGAGTGCTGAGGTTAATCAACTTTCGCAAAGGCAGGTCATCGGATGGGTGACCAAAAATGTATCATCTCGAGCTCCTCCGTGATTCGGATGGCACATAAAGCCGTTGGTCCCGGCTGCATTAGCAGTCGTTAACAACCACCAATCCGGACTGGGCCCGCGTGGTGGCCTCCGTCCCGTTCTCCCTATCCATCCATAGGGAAGGCTCGTGCCCCAGCAGTGGGGACATAAAATGAGCTGATGATGATGATGATGATGATGATGATAAGCGAAATGGAAAGTTCGTAATGCGAGATTTTTATATTACTTACGGATAAGCACATCTCACCTGATGTTAAGTGATGATAAGGCTGAAGGTGACGTTAAGTGATGATAAGGCTGAAGGTGATGTTAAGTGATGATAAGGCCGGAGGTGGGAACCTACTTACTTACCTACCTACAAACTACCAAAGGCACTGTCTATCTTATCCCTTGCTTCCGGAACAAAACAATGCTACAAACATTGATGTTATGGCGACGTATTAGATAAGACACGATAACAGTTTGTAAATCTCGATCTCGATCTCAAATAGTGATAGATCCTTGTAAAATGTAGCATAGTAAGTGTTTTATATTTATATTAGCGATTTTTGCGATTTTTGTTGTTTAAGTTTAATTTTAATTTATCAACCTATCTGGAGCTGTCGGATTTCTTCAATAGATGTTCAACCATATGTCATATGCGTAAGGTTCAGGATCTGTTGAGGAAGTTTTGCAGTTTGAGGTGGTCTAGTGTGCAGTCTGTGTATGTTGGCAGTCGTGTGCATGAATGTGTAAGTTTAATTGTAATGTTTTATGTATATGTGTATATATATATATATGTATATGTATAAATATGTTTATTTATTTTTGTTTGTAGGGTTTTGGTCTGTGGCTTAATTTATTCGTGAAAATGTAAGTTATTTAATGTAAATGTAAGTTATTTAAGACAGATTGTACACTGATTATTGAACACGAGCATAATATGTTGTCAAGTGCCTTTTGTTATTCTTAATGTGTACCTAGTTAGTGAATTAGTCATTGTTGTGGAATTCTCTAATTGGCTTAAGTATCTTGAAATAAGTAAGTTAAAATGTGTTTGTAAAAAAAGCTGTAGAATTTCCTAATAAATAAATAAATAAATATAATGTAACTTTAGAGCCGGCGATTATTGTGTAATAACTATTTTATTATTAAAATCAATACATCTAATCAATCTTTAGCCTCTTTTGTCCCACTGCTGAGCAAAGGCCCCCCCAAATTCTTCCATCATTCTTAGGTAAATATATTTTCGCAACGGCGTAACTCCCTATTATAATCAAAAAAAAAGAACCTGACAATGTACGAACAAAAGGAACAGTTAAAATTCGGTAAGTACCGATCTTTACCTTCCAAAGCACTCTCAGCAAACACGCTCAGCAGCCACAATGAACTCCAACTTCCATCATAATTATGCAATATTCGTAGCCCACAGAAAATTCAGGAGCTATGAAATCTTCCCACTTTAACTTACTAATAAAAGTTTCTTAATTACTTAAAACTCTCCCTCCTCGTTTCTCCATAATCCGTTGAAGTGAACTTTTTAATCATTACTTTTCCGCTGATGAGATTACCTGCCTCGTTTATTGCAATTATTATTTTAGAAATCTTATCCAAACCTTTTTGATGTAATCTTTAAGGTGGCGTTAACTTACAATTAATTGAGTTGATTATTTTTAAGCACAGACTTTGTTTACGCACTTTGATGTATAAGAATTAAGACTGTAAAAAATAAGGATTTAAAACAAATATGTTATAACTATGTATTACATTTAATATTATGTTAATTCAAATTAATGTATTTTAATTACTATTTGCGTTAACTGAACAAAGATAAAGCCCTAAAGAAACCAAAACAATTTACAAGATAACTAGTTTGTATTACAAAAATGTCTGTTCCTATATGTGTTACGAAATGTGTTGATGTAAAATAAGATTTTTGACTGAGGTAATTACAATGTTTAAACAAGTTTGATTCACAGATAAACCAACATTTAAACAGTACGGAGTATTCTTGAATATTTACTTAGTAGACCTTCTTTGCTCTCCTGCCTAAGCATACGAGAATCTATTAACGGAAAAAAGTAGAAATAAAATTGATACAAATTAAAGACTTCGTTATCCTTTTAACGATTTTCAGATCTTTGGCTACCAGATCGTTATCAGAGGTCCCCATAGTTGTTGTAACTTTCAGAATGGAGTTTAGATCCTAATGAATTTAGTATAATGAACCTTCGGGCACGTTACGACTGAAATCGTTAATTTCCTGATTTCCCTACAGATGAATCTGCAAACAGAAGGATTCTGGGGTAATCTGTCGAGCATCAAACAGCCCACTTAATACCCCTCCTTTTAATCAAAGGCAGCCTTTTGTCAGCTTAATTGTGCAGGCGCTTTATGATTTGAGGCCTTTCGGTAATATTTATCGCCAGCATTTGTCCGCCTGATTCAGAGGCCAAGAGTGTATTCAAGTGTCGGCGAATTATTGTAAAAAGTACGTATTAAGGCCAAGGAACTACTTAAGGATACCATTTTATTACATAACTAGCTTTTGTTTGCGGCTTTGCTCACGTGGGCTACACGAGTAACATGTCACGTTATTTCAATATTAAGATTTTCTTTTTTTATCAATATAAAGCCCATCCGTGTGAGCTTGAATTAGTTAAAAGTTTCTAACGCAAAACAGCGCAATAGATCTCTCTAGACTCTGTAATTTTGGTCCGTTTTGGAACCTCCTGTACAAATTGTCATGCCCTACTTAAGGGATCATTTTCCAAAAATCTTGAAACTCTTCATAATGTCTAACCAAGACTAATACCGAAATTTATGGAATCACAGATTTCCATACAAAATTTCCACCCTTATTTTACCTCTTTAAGGATGGTTTTTCGAAAAATGCAAAAACAAGTCATTCTTTAATTTTATTGAAAAATCTATATATCGAAACATTTTTTCATTTTTATAGTTATTTCTTTTAAAAGAATGATTTTACCAAAAAAATCTTCTTCCCTTTTTACTCCTGTAAAGGAAAATAAACAAAATTCCTGAGACACATCATTCTTTATTTCTTTTCAAAAAGCCATATACCAATTTTCATGTATTTTACTTCAAAACTGACGGACTTTCATACAAACTTTCACGCTTTATTTGACCCCCTTAGGGTATGATTTTCGTAAAATCCTTTCTTAATGGCTGGTTACGTCACTCAATTTACCCACAGTCCAAATTTCATCTAATTTGCTTCAGTGGTTTAGGTTCGGTGATGATGAATCAGTCAGGCCAAGTCATTATATGTATGTAGATAAAGAGGTTTGTGACTTTGTTTGTTTGTATCTCGGGGCTAATTTCTGGAGTTACTGCTCCAATTCCAATAATTCTATCACTGATAGAATGCAGCATTCCTTGCAGGTAACATAGACTACATTTAAGTTAGTAAATGTTATTTTAATTATGGATCTCTTCCATTTTGTTTAGAGATCGAGGTAGGTAAGAAATTTCGTGAGGTGGCTGGCGTTGTTGGTTAAAATTATTGTTTTCATTTTACTTTGATTACGTTCTCTAACAACAAACATAATATTAACTAACCATATTATTGACGATTAAATAATACAAGATATTGTTTGTTAACTAAATTAGTAAAGTAAAAGTAAACAGCATATATATGCCCCAATGCTGGGTAAAGGCCTCCATCATTGAAATTAAGTCATCGCTACAATTGACGGGTATTGACTTAATCACTACGCTTGCCGAATGCGGGTCTCTACAACAATCTCAGGCTAAGCATCGAAAAAATCCTAAAAACAAACTAAATTAAATAATCCGTAATTGTAATAATAGCAATGGACTGTAAAAGTTGATAACAAACAACATATATATTATTTAAACATTCCTAACAACCAAATTAAAGTTCAGCATCGAACTTGTTCACACTTTCATTGAAACTAAACCGGTTGGATAATAAATCTTCCCCCCAAGTTATGGGTTCAAGTAACGGAAATTTATAATTCATCATGATTGCGAAGTTCCTTTTAATATTGGGCCTATCCTTTGTGCTGGCAACTAAAGACAAGGCACTCGGACCGATCCGAAAGAGATATTAATGAGGCGTCATGTTTAAAAGTTACCATTGTAGCCTAAAGATAAGTTTCAACGATCTTCAATGAAATGTTATGTTGTAAATCACAGATTTCTACGAAGCCAAAATTGCCCTTTATTTCTAGAGGTATAAATACCTTTTACAATTTTATTAATAACTTTGGAGGTACATGTTTCATCAAAATAATTATTATGTCGGAACTAGGTATATCTTTATGGACCACATTCATCTTCCGTGTCAAGACCATCTTAGTTCCATTGGCACATGATTTATCTGCCGCAGTGCAGTTTCCCAACGCAAAGGCGCTAACATAATGGCTTTCAACAATTCTTTTGGTAGATTTTATTTAAAGTTTTTTAATACACATTGACATTATTAAATAAAAACTCAAAAAAAAAACTGCTTTTGTTTTTATAAAACGTGTTCTGCGTATTCAAATAAGAAAAACACCTCACAAACAAGTTTATTTAAATGCAACGCAAAAGTTTAAGATGCTATCTTTCCATCTTGATAAGCTGTATCTTATAATAACTTTAATGAATGAAATGAGAAACGAGCTCTTCTATATTTTAATATTATATCATATTATTTTATTATTTATTATTATATTAGAACGTAGACAAACTCTTACGCGAATCCATTGACTTTGCCATTAAGACTCTTATTAATGCAAACGATGATCAACAGTGAACGACTCGACTAATCTAATCAACTGAAGCATGAACAGTTGTAGCTGCTATCAAAGAAAATATACTGCCAATGCTCAGAGTTAATTTAAAATTACATGATTTAGTGTATTATTAGGAACAACTGTTACGTTAACGATGGTTAAACTTCATTGTTATATAATAGGTAAAACTGAAAATTAACAAACTTTAACATTACAGTGCAAGCAATTTGATACATAAATACACACAAATACACAATAAAGAAGGCACCGGCTGATAACTACTTTTGTGTTGACTTAGTGAAACAGCATCGTCCGCTTAAACCTATCCCGAATGATCTACTTAGAAGAAATCTCTTTAAATCTGGCTTTATTCCTTATCTACACCATTAAGAGAACCTCTGCGCAAGATTCCAGCTTTCTTCGTACGAGGGTTTGGGTTGAGCGTTGAAGAGTTGGACAGTAAGAGAATCAGGTCTTTAATTTTTATAATGTATTATGGCCCGTTCGCGACATTGTCCGCTTGAGAACACTCGTATCCCATGTTGGTTTAAAAAAATCCTTGTACCCTTACTGCAAAACCAACCGGCAAAGCAACATTCTAAGCAAACGTTACCGAACAAGTCTTCAGATAAATTATAATACTAACATGCAAATAGTTGCATCCAGCGTGAAAACCAAGTGAAAACATACGAACTAAACCGTGTTAAAGCATATTCAGAAACTTGGAGCGTTGCCCCGTACCTACCCCGTATCTCGAACTCGCCGCGCCGAAGACTTCCGACACACCGCGAAGTTCATCCGAACGGAATATCGGAAAACGATGAGAGTTGCGCTCGGAGACAGCTTAAGTTAAAAAAGATGGCCGTATCTCAACTCCGCGCATCTCATTGTTCCGAATCATTAGCTCGCGAAGCAACAGCGAGATTCGGAGGTGTGAAGTTTTTCTATGAAATTTATTGCTTCCACTCGAGTTGACTGGAAAATAAAGAAAGGAATTTGCGTAAAGCCCGGCCCGCGTTGCAATCGGCTGTTGTTCGGCGAACGCTCCTGGTTTTGGTTTATTGTTTACGTAAACGAAGGTTTGTTTAACGATTAAGAAGTTTCAGACGTGGGTAGCATTATACTTTATGTGTAATATTGCTGTGACGATCCGTAAGTGAATAAAGTTGGTGATACTGTCTAAAAATATGTAATTTTAATACGTTTTCTAAAGTTTACACGAACACTACACGTTGAAATGAAATAACTTTTACGGATATACTCGCGCTCATTTCGAGGATCAGATACTCAGAATAAAACTAAAATCGTAAATGTGTAAAATAAACGCGAATAGATCCGTAAAAGTAGTTTAATTTTCATTTTTTTTAGTCTTAGTTTAAGTTTCAGCTGTGTAAGTATGCAGACTAACTTTAAACTATTGACAACTTTCATAACTGTACAGTTAAAGAAATACTTTTTTTTATCTTACATATAAAAAACCGGACAAGTGCGAGTCGGACTCGCCTACCGAGGGTTCCGTACAAATTTATGGGTACATATATTGTTATACTATAGTTCAGGAATCGAGTCTCGAACTTTTCCCGAAATGAATCGAAAATGATATATCATAAAAATAATTTAAAATCTGTTTAAGCTTATGCAAATGAAGCCTTTTCATACGATACCCCACATGACACGGTTAACTTACTTCAAAATTTGGACCCCCGTCCCTTGCATAAAGACCCTGTTTTTTTGTGATTTAATGAAATATGTATAGCTTTCAGATTTTTCCTTGTACTTGTAGTATAAGACGATATTACTTGCCAAACTTCATAGTTCTAGGTGAACGGCAAGTACCTCCGTGAACTGACACTCTCAAGTGAATTTTGATTACCTTGAGAGTGTCGAAATATACGTTTTTTTGCGACATAAACGGCTGTATCCTTTTTTTCGTTCACTTATAAGATTTTTTTTACAGCTTCAAGGGACCGTAGACCTGAGTATATGGTTTTATTTTAAACTTGATACCTTTACGCGATCCCAAGATAAAGGGTCTTGACAGACAGACAGACAGACGGACAGACGGATGGACAACAAAGTGATCATATAAGAGTTCCGGTTTTTCCTTTTGAGGTATGGAACCCTAAAAAGTATCATATAAATGTATAATTTAGAATTTAACCTTTCTAACAGTTCAAAGTAGCTTTATAAATAACTTCTGTTTAAATGTAGGATATATTATAGCAAATAATGTACCCACAGTAGGTAGTACAGCCACTTGTCGCGCCGCAAACCGTAATAAATCAAAGGAAACACTTTATTAAAGTTGACTGCAAAAAAAATAACTCGTGGAACATTAATTTAGTGCTCATTTTACCTTCACTTGGATTCTAACAATTCTAATAACTAAATCTGTTGTAAAAACAATAACATGTAAATGCAACACATATAAATACATAGATATGGCAACATATATATAATTATTATATACTAGCTGTCTCGGCGGACTTCGTATCGTCAAAAATACAAACAAATCGTATGTTTCACAGCAAGGAACATTTTGTATTGGAAAATTAAACAAAAAATTGGGGTGCACCACCCTTATCACTTAGGGGTATAAAAAATAGATTACGACCGATTGTCAGACTTACCGAATACACATATAAAGTTTTATAAATTCGATCGAGTCGTTTCGGAGGAGTATAACAACTAACATGTGACACGAGAATATTATATATACACCGAGAGATTTTAGTGGTTGTTTTCCCACAGGATCAGACCGTGAAACTGAACAACTTAAAAAAAAAAAGAGTGTTGGAAACCAATACGTGAATTGGAACACAACGGTAATGTCAATGTCAATGTGAGTTGACAGTTTGTTTTTTCGAGAGCGATCGGCGCGTGCGGTTTGTGACCGGCGTCTCTCAAGTCCTTAGATTTCGGGAAGGAACAACTAATTCGGTTTTAACACAGCCATCGGTGGCTGATTTGCTGATAAATCAATACCAGTAGGGCTGATCGGCAGCCGAGACACGTAAAATCCCTCGAGTTTCGGTAGGCGTGCACGGTGCCGCCACGAGCCGTTGGTTGGAACCGGTGAACTGGTGTGTGAACGGACGTGCGTGACGTACCGCTTAGCGGGCTGCGCACCACACCCCGGCAGCGGCGATCATCCTTTCCCTTCCACCTCCTATCCTTGATCGCGCGATAAGCTGAACGCCAGCCACCAGGAGGTGAGTACCTAGATTTAAGTTTTAGCTAATAAGTTTAACGCTGCGCATCGCAGTAGCTTCAGCCCTCTGATCGGAGACCTCCAAGCGTCCAGAGGGTCTGAAACATTTTGGTAGCAGAGCGTCGTTATTTATACATTAGATAAGATAGTTAACTAATGTCCACCTATAGTTAATAAGTTGTAGTTAAGTGCATTGTAAATTACATGCAAATACATGTAAGTATTGGTTGTTTGTAGTGCTTGATTTGTATTGTCTTGTAATTTGACAACGCACTCAACCAATACCTAGTTGCTAAGTGAAAAAATAGTTTATTTTATGACAATAGTTTAGTGATTTGCCCACTTGTTAGGTAAGAAACAAATAACCTAAATTGTTAAGGCTCAATTAGCAATTAATTGTGTAGGTTATTATTGTAGGAACAATACAATGCAGTGTGCTTGTAGCCAGAGTTGGGCGTAATCAACTACTTTTTTAATCAGATTAATAATCTGATTGAAAGTAATCATGATTACTTTTAATCAGATTAAAGTAGTCGTGATTACTTTTAATCAAGATTAAACATATAATCTTTAATCTTGATTACAGTAATCAGTAATCTAAATTACATAATTATTCTTAACTAAGTTTATATGAATTATGGTTTAGAAATTTGTCATTAATTATCACAAGTTGTAGGTATGCATCTAGAAATTGAGTGGTTGGCTTTATTGTACTATAAATTATACCTACTACGTAAGACGCGCGGTAAGGGTGCGGAGGACAGGGTATTGTACGATCACCGGCTAGCCAATCGCCGCGTCCGCATTGTCGATAGTCGACAAGTGCACACGCGCCATTTTGTTCAGTGCGCATCAGTCAAACGAATCGAGCTCAAGGAGACGATACGAGACGACGTAATTCTTTTATCGTACGTGATCGAGTATTTTTTTTAAGTTTAAAAGTATCGAGTACCAGAAAAATTACCATTCAGCAGTTTTTTTGCGTAAAATAATTATCCTAAAAGCACAGTGTATGAGACTGATAAAAAAATAAAGTTCTTTTATTTTTTTACGTTCCGACTGTTGGTTTTATTAATCAATCAAATCAATCATAAAAGTAATCAAGATTACGATTACAGATTTATAATCATTAATCACCGATATGATTACATTTTTGATTAATTTCTGTAATCTGTAATCGTGATTGAAGATTACAAATTGTAGTCGTAATCCTTAATCATTAATCTGATTACTTTTTGCCCATCACTGCTTGTAGCAGAATACATCTGCCACACTTTTAGTTTCTTACCTACACTTAAGTCAACCTTTAGAAGGAAGTAATTAGGACTTCAAGTGCTAAATAATTGAAGTTACTTGTTTTATTAGTAGCTTAGATTTGCTGCCAAGCGAAGAGCTTGTTTGAAGCAGCTCGGTTAAAATTTTATTTCTTGCTATGTATTAGGAATATTGTAATCAACAATACTATTTGTACTGGAATATTCTTGTAGCACTAAGGTTGCTTCGGAACTTGTATTGTTGTTGTTTATAAGTTAGTATACTTATCTAACTGGAGTTATTGTTATTTCCTTGCCTCGGATAGGTTTGCTTGTTTCGGTAATTTAATAATTAGTTTATTTTTTCTTTAATTTCTCTTAAACCAGTGTTGTTTGTAACTCGTAAGTAACATGCTGCCAACCACTATACCTGCGATTAGGGCCAGGATAGGGAGTGAGCTGCGATGGTTTGCGTCAGCACGTGCCTTGATGGATAGGCCAGACAAACAAGAGGCCTTCTTAGCACGGGCCTCAGATGTTGTCACACGTAAGGTACGTAACGTAGGTAATGTCAATGTCAATGTGAGTTGACAGTTTGTTTTTTCGAGAGCGATCGGCGCGTGCGGTTTGTGACCGGCGTCTCTCAAGTCCTTAGATTTCGGGAAGGAACAACTAATTCGGTTTTAACACAGCCATCGGTGGCTGATTTGCTGATAAATCAATACCAGTAGGGCTGATCGGCAGCCGAGACACGTAAAACCCCTCGAGTTTCGGTAGGCGTGCACGGTGCCGCCACGAGGTGTTGGTTGGAACCGGTGAACTGGTGTGTGAACGGACGTGCGTGACGTACCGCTTAGCGGGCTGCGCACCACACCCCGGCAGCGGCGATCATCCTTTCCCTTCCACCTCCTATCCTTGATCGCGCGATAAGCTGAACGCCAGCCACCAGAAGGTGAGTACCTAGATTTAAGTTTTAGCTAATAAGTTTAACGCTGCGCATCGCAGCAGCTTCAGCCCTCTGATCGGAGACCTCCAAGGGTCCAGAGGGTCTGAAACAAAGAGATAATTTTTTCACTTTTCTTTACAAAGCCTCTATTGACTGAGCATGGTTTGTAAAGAAAAGTGAAAAGATTCTCTTGTTTTTTGACTTATGTTTCTTGGGGAAAGTTGTTCAGTTTCATGGTCTGATCTACCCACCTGCGGGAAAACAACCACTAAAATCTCTCGGTGTATATAATTATATTGTATTCCTATACAAAACCGGTCGTTGTGGAGATCCTTGGGCTAGGCTTTTGTCCAGCACTGGACGTCTTTTAGCTGAGGTGATGATGATGATGATGAACAAGGTATTTGTTATTATCATTTTCATCGTTATAATTTTTATTTAATTGGTTTTGGAGAGAGTTTGCTGGTTGTAGGTGGCATTTTTAGCGTCACCAGACTTTTTTGGAGGTTTTCTAGAGGGAACGGCATCACGCACTAATGCGCGTCCCCGTGCCCTGCTAGATTTTTCGAGGGGTTCGAACAGGATCATAGTATACTACCGAGCTTCGAAAAGTACGTCAAGCCGCTAGTCCTGGTGGTTGCGGTAAGATAGCTGCCAATAAAACCCACTATCCTAATTCGACTTACCTAAGACTACTGTACGTAAATTCAGTCAGCGTGGTGAAGAAAATGTTAATATACCCTTGTTCTAGGTTCTTAATGTGAACCAGCAGTTCCCTGGCCTCTGGAGCTTGGCGTAGTGACTTTCGTGTTCAATTGCAATCTTACAAATCAAGCAAGTACCAGGCCACCGAATGGTTACGGCATGTTAAGCGTTGATCTCCGTTGTTGCTATGTGTAAGATGGCTATTAAAACCCCCACAAACGTGCCTTAAGCCACAGTTTGGGTTCGATATCCCAATGTACTAATGTTCATTTGGAACGACATGAGCGCATATAGTGGGACGTTTATTTAAATTGGCTAGATATAACAGTATATATGTATTTATAAAGAACCTTTGCAAGTAACCATACGATACTGACACCAGACAAATATGTGCAAATCGCTGGCAATTTGGCGCAGAATACAATATCAGCAAACCAAATTGGTTCAGTGAAAAAAAAAAATCTCTCGCCTCGAAACCTTCGGCGCACTTTGTAACCATTACGAGAGTTACGAGTCGTCACATCACTGACACAGCTTAACCCGCAATAGATGGGTGCGAATTCCCCTGTAACGTCACAAAATGGCCTGTAATTCCGCGAACAAGAAAAGGGTGTGCCACCGCCATTTGATAAAGGGCCGCCCTTTTTATGAAAGCCCCCACGAGAAATAACAACGAGAGAGTTTGATAAATATTACTTGTGTTTATTTGGCCACTGACTTCATACGCGGTTGGGGATGACGGGATGACGCCTGACGGATGGATGGTGGTCAGGGGAAAAAATCGCGACTGTCATTTCGGGGAATAAAGAACGGAAGGTTAATGTCCGGTTACAAATGGAGGTGGTCAGTATTGCGGCTGGAAGGGCAGGGGAATTAATAACCTCGCGTAATAACTGTCCAGGGGACTCGGCTGTGTGAACGTAAAATGAAATAAAAATGATTAACAACTTTTTTATCTTAGTGTGAATGAAATAGGTCAAAAGAGAATTTTTTTGGCATCGTATTTTAAATAAAAATGTATTGTATTTGTGTATATGCTAACGACATAGTGCCTTACAAAATAAACAAAGAATAAGCTCGCGAATAGTTATACCGTGTTTTGTTCCTGTCATGTACACGTCATTTCGAATTGGAGTAAAAGAGACAAAAACACGGAATAACTATTCGGACCTTATTCTTTGTTTATTTGTAAGATCCATAAGTTTTTTCTCTGTAAATGTCGTTACTTTTTTAAAAGATGTGCTTTTTCCAGGCCAATTTTCGCCACAGATAAAAGATAAGCGTCCTGAGATGGGTAGGTAGGTAGAAAATGTTTAGACGGATTAAAAAACTTATCCTTAAGATAAGATAAAAAAAAATACTTTGACTTTAACTTTGAACTTTACAAAGCTCTGATTCCCGACATTATATCACTGTAATCGAAATGTTAGAACAGAGATACTATAACACAGCTGTCGACGTTTTAAAATAGCAGAATAGAATGAGAAGAATTATTACTTTATAATCTTAAGATTATTACTATGTAGACTTAAAAATCACAAACCATTAATTAACTTGTAGAAAAGCGAACGTCACCACAAAAGCGTTCATAACAAATGAAGGCATGACACGCCATCCTGGAACGCGGAGTTCATCAAAGTCAAACAATTCAATCTGCGTGTAACCGGAGCCCGGAGCCCGGAGCTCGGGAGGCCGGAGAGCTGGCCCAATGGCGACAATCAATCCAGAGCGCAAGCCCGTCCGTCAACCTCCCGGCCACTGACAAGCGATCGCTCTGGCCTGGTGGCGCAAGTCATGAACAACCAGCATTTTAAACAAATTTTAACCTGTCTGGTTTCGCAAATCGCAAACCAGTATTGCAAATAAATTAAACCTCCTTTGAAATCATTAAATCTTGAAATCATACGTGTCGAGTTAACAATGCTCTACGTATCCAGTACAATATGGCGTTCAGGATGCTGCTGGGGCTACCACGGAGCTGTAGAGCGTCGGGTATATTCGCGGAAGCAAACAGATGCCTTTAGCGCAGTTATTCCATATGCAAAAAAGTTTGGCTCTTTTTTCCAACGCTTACATAGTAGGAGAAACGGCGGGAATAGGCCACAGCAACATCAACGTGCTAATTAAAAACCAGCGTCAGGTCTCATAAATATATATTTAAGAGAAATATTTATAATATGTCTATGGTAGTTTTTATCAAACTACCGGCCCGTCCCTGCTTCGCACGGGTGGACATTTTTTTTTAATATAGCCTATGTTACTCAGCGATAATGAAGCATTATAATGGTGAAAGAATTTTTTAAATCGGTCCAGTAGTTTTTGAGTTTATTCGTTGCAAACATACATACATACAAAAATACAAAGCTTTCCTATTTATAATATTAGTATAGATTACTTGAAGAATTGAAAGTACTAAAAGGAAGTGTGCTTAGCAACAAGCTAAATAATTGGCTAATACAAAATTGTTTTTATAGCCTTAATGAATATATAAATTTTAATTAATAATTAATTAATACTATGTAATAATAAAAATATGGAACTAGTAAATGTAAATTTTAATATAAGTATAATAATTATCGTAATAAATATATAAGCATTGCTGTAATTTCAAAATAACTATATAATATTTGCACGCCTGCGTGCAGGCTGAATACATTATCTTGCATTTTTTTTTAAGAACTTCAATCTATGTATGTATTCTAGCAAATAAACAATTGATTTAATTTGATTTGATTTGATAAACCTGACAAACGCTGAATTGGCCACCTATTATGACTCAGCCGTGAGACACTTAAATGTTTTTTTTTAACTTGTTCTATTTCCTATTGTCTCTTGTTTGCGTTAAAATAAATGTTTATTCTTTTTCTTCTTCTTCTTCAATCTGAACGCTATTGTTGAGAGACTATACTTTCCCATTCAGAGAGGCTTGGTGGACGTAGTAATTGTAAGGCACAGGCAGCTCCATGGATGTTGCAGATATTCATGGATGGCGATGACCACTTCCCTTGTCTGCTGGTATAGACCCCAAAGTATAAAGTGAAATCGCGTTGCAAATCTTGTTACTTAGGTACACCCTTCGTATTTCTAATACCCGAATACGCCAGCACAATGACAAGTCAAAGGAATTAGTCTGGGGCTCGTGTTGTATCCCATCATTAATTTAACTAGCATAATTGATTATAAAGTATTTAATGGGGTTATTAATTTTTTTTTAATTTTGTAAGCTTGAAACATCGATTACTTGAATAAAATTGTTCCTTAGCAACTGTGCCAGACTAAACAATTTACTAAAATGGTATGCTTATGATACCTCTAATCTATGCATGACTTTTCTAGTTAGTCGTCAGCCCATAACCTAAGAATGGTGTAACCATGTTACGGCCAACAGGAGAGTTTCACCCGAGTTCTTCCCGTAATAACACGTGTTGTGAGACTCCATTTTAATTTTTATCTACTGTACAATTGTACCCTTATGACTAATAATAATAAAAAAACTTGAAATTGGCTAAATGCTAAACGCGAAGCCATTAATTAAGATAAATTAATTACGGGCAACAGAGATGTAACCCACAACCTCGGTAAGATAGAAAAACCAGAAACAAAAACATGCACAATAGATCCGAAGCCGTAAGATAAAAAAAACCAAGGCTTAATTTTTAGAAACTACAAGACTGACATTGAGGAAGAGTTGTCATATTAAGATATATGGGAGGAACTTGCGCGAAAAGCTAGCTCAAGAACCGGGGCGGAGCCATATTATAAGTCTTGATGATTGATAAGTCTCCGAAACGAACAAGAAAAAAACAAATGACGCTGCCGCTACGATAATTTATTTTTGTACAATGTTTCTCGAAATTTTTGAAAGTTTTTCGAAAAACTCATTAGAATGGAACTGAATTGATGGAACATTTTTTGTTGAATTTACAACGATTTAGGATTTGGAATCAAATGTTCGTTCTAGTTCGTTGTCTGGAAGAACAAACTCAATCCTTTGAAAAATGCGGTTGTTTCACGTTACTATCTTATCTTAGTGGAGCCTACCGAGGTTTATTGTTCAGTAACACTTGAACCCATCGTTATCTTTTGTGCAACCTTACCTTTCCCTCTTCTTCCTTAGTGAAGATGACTGCCATAAATTTGTTGTTTTACTTTGATTTCGAATCTTAATGTAAAATTTAGATCTATTTATTTATTCTTCGTCTTCCCTTGTCAAGGTAAATTAAATTTAAAGTAAATTTACAAGTATTATTCCATGAGCATCCCAGGATACGTGGCCTTTACAGTGCAACACGATAGTTTCTAAGCCTTCTTTAGATCGTGGGTTCACCACTCTTTGCTCAGTTCTCGGTTTCTAATGTATAGTTATGAACCTATGCCTTCCAGACCGTTATGAAAACACAATAACTCGATTGAACTTCGAGTATATGGCCTCAAACTTTGTTTACGTTGCTTTTTATCTGCAGTGAGCTTAACTGCGTTTTCATACTCATTGGCGTAAAATGTTTATATATTGTTCTGTAAAGCTTTACCTACAACTTAAAGTTAATAACGTTTCTGGAGGCATGTGACTTCGTTCCCGATTTAATCCAAACCTCTCGGAGAATCTAGCAGGGAACTGGGTCCATTCCCTTTAGAAAACTTTAAGTTTAAGTTTCTCGCGGCCCCCAAAAGTTAGTTGACACTGAAAATGCTACCAGAGGTAATCAGAAAAATCTCTCAAAAAAAAACGTTATTTCCTGACGAACCGAATGACAAACGGGTGTAGCCGCGGGCAGAATCCAATAACTCATTCATTAGCAAAAGTAATTAATTATTTTGTAATCATATTATATTCCATTGGCAGTGACAACTTGATTGACATAATATATTTATTGTCTGCCATATTATCAGATTGTGCTTTAGATGCTATTTCAATTATGTTCACAAATAAATTTGAATTTATAAAATTAATCTTTGACTTAGCTACATTTGGTTCATATTTCAAATTTCTTCGGAGTCTGAATTCAACGTAATATCATAGGGATTCTTTGAGAAGGAATTTCATTTGTTTTATAAAGTGTGCCAATGACGCCGCCCGTGTAGCATTAAAAATACAAAGGAATTCGATCAGTTTTGTTGAAGTGTCTTTTAAAAGACTCTCCACATCATCTTTTTGGTTAGTAGCAAGATTAACTTCACCACAAAGTTTATAGAACTAAGTGTGAAATAGCACACACTACCTTGTTGACATAGGTTCCTACTTCGATTATCTACCGCTTCCGTCTACTTGTTTTAAATTTATCATTATCTATCTAGGTGTTAGCACATTTAGAAGGAAATAATTGAACTCAAAGATACTAAGCGTTTCATCTCACAACTATTATAATATAATACTATATTAAGTATGACTGATGAGTAATCTGCGGTCAACGGTGTTAGATATTTCTTCTGTGATGTTCCAATTGTAACGTCACATTAGGGTTATATTAAGGTGAGTCCAGACTATATGACAAAACATCTTATATAGTAGCATTTTTTATTAATGTGGACGATAAGTCAATAAATTAACCTTATACTTATAGTTTTATAACATAAGCTAAATAACATGTTAGTTAGTGTGGACTCACCAGCTTTAGATATATTATCCACAGTGTTCTCTCTCAGCTAATACAAAAGAAATAAAAAATGCATCTCATTCATATGAGGCGTCATCTTTTCTACCCATACAAAATGAAACAGGTTACAGAAAAGTATAACTTTGTTAAAAAATAATTGATTTTGGATTACTACAATACTTGAAAAGCAAAGCGTGTATTTAAAACCAGTTGTATTGTCGGTTGCGAGTCAGTTTACTGGTTTCGCAGACTACGGTCTGTAATCTACAGATTATTTAGTCTCTTCTGGAATACAGTCAATGCAGCTTATAAAAAAGCGTAGCTTACAACAGTTCTAAATTTACTACACTGTCAAAGCACCTCAATTCAATATTAAATTAATACCAGCCTGCTTAAGAAAAAAATATGTTATTTATATTACTTTCTACTATCTTTTTGTATAAAAAATGTCTCAAAACTTTTACTCAATTATTCCGCCACCGGATCTGCTACGTAAATTTAGAAATCACCCGATTGATTTTCATTTCAACGAAAACCATTGATCAATTGCTCTATTGAACGATGCCTTATTTTATTCATATCCGGTGTCACAATTTATCGAAGAAGCCAACTTACTGATGCTCATTTCAGCGACAATACAAATAATTGACTTTACTTTAAATGTTCAATGGTAAATCTGGAATGTTGGTACTTAAATTCTCTGAATAAATATTTTAACGAGTTATTTAACATAAACGAGCTCCACACACACGACACAATAGAGGAATTATACATTTTTAAGTTCAATTCGTGTGTAGATAAATGCTGTAATGTTATTTACTGCTGATTTGTAATTTTTTGATCTACATGATAATTTTAAATCTACCTGGCTGCGTTGACATTTTAGCAATAACAGAGCATAGTTTCAACTTAACCGTAGGTTTTTAGATAAGCTCTCTAACAAATTATAAGAGTATAAGCTTTGAATAGCTATTCCGTGTTTCTTCTCTTTTACTCGAATTTGAAATGAAGCTGACGACTGAATGACGGAAACAAAACGTGGAATATCTATTCCAAGCTTATACTCTGTTTATTTATTTATGAAATTTAGCCCGTAGGGATATTGAAAAATCGGAAATAAAAGTAAACAAAAGTCGTTATTGATAAAAAAAATAAGCACAGAACGAATCATATTAAATATTGTTAGGTCGAATATTATTTTGTAAAGAAGGCAATAGGCTCCTTGGCAGGTGACATGGGACGGTCATTATTTAGGGTGAAGAGTAATAGAGCAATATTAAGTAATATGTGTTAAAAGCTATTGACTATAACGTTTGATTTTGAATTTATTTCAAAACTGTCTTTTCGTTAAAAAGAGGGCGTGGGTAGCCGCTGAATGCAAGAAGCACAATACCGGTCGCCGTGGAGATCCTGGAGGGGGGGGGGGGGGGAGGGGGGCTTTGTCCAGCAGTGGATGTCTTTTGGTTGAAATGATGATGGAGATGAGGATTGCGTATTAGTGAGCAGGATGTGGCCTAAGATGGTACATGCTTAGTCACTTTTGCCAAGTTTGCTTTTTGCAAGTAAACCCCACCATAAATACCTATAGATATTACTATAGTGCTAGGAGTGGTGGTTATCACTTTCATTTATAAAGCTTTTATATGAAGTCAATATTAACAAATGAACAAAAAACAATAATTTTACTTAGTACTCGTATTTATTTCTGAAATATTTTTGTGATTCATTTGTTGAACCGTAAAATGTAGTCAACCTTTTATAAATACGGTAACATGAATACGAACAAAATCAGAAATAATTTCCTTATTTCTTTTGATGTTCTGCACAGTCGAAGTTTTTACAGATACATTTTCAATCAAAACTCTCTGCCTTAGTACAAAACGATGTCTGATGTGCGACGATGTCTTACACAGATGATATCTCTAATCGACAATGTTTTTAGACATATTTTTTTTTAAGTAAAATATATGCTTTGATGACCAAACTAAGAATTCAATTAGAATCCAACTAAGCTTGTTTCAAACATTATTTGATAATCTGGGGGTACGGCAGTGCTCCCACCAAGTCGAGCAAAAAAGCGGCACTGCCGTACTATCCTTTTCTCGAACAGTTCAGGCCATATTTGACCCCTTATAGCTTCGTTGTGGATTAAACTAAAAGCCTAAATTATCAGTAACCAAGCAAGCATTGTATAAATACGGTATATTTCAAATGTCATTCCATTTGAACCAATAGTTTAGGAATTATAACTAGTCAAAGTTTCTAATTTTGTCAATCACTCACTGACTGACCGATCATCAAAACTCTAAGGCACTTGTAGCAGACATAGAAGCTTCAAATTTAGAATACAATTAGTGTTTAGTGTATAAATCAAGGAAAAACTAAAATATTTTGCAATTTCGGTTCAGTTTTCTAGATACACCAACTGTACAAATAACTTTGTAATCCCATATAAATGTACAGGATTACAAAGTTACATTTGCAGTTAATGAATTAGTGTACCTGTTTATGTATAATATAATGCCATAATAGGTGTAGATACCTGGATGGTACCGGAAAGGAAAAAAGGAGGACTATCTATAGAAATTAAAGAAGAAAGATATTACATGGATCTCACAACTTTTTACGGTAGAAAAACTGAATTGCGAGACTTGGTTAATTTTTACAAGTTTGTTTTTGATGACTATTTTTTTCTGTTAACATAATAACAATACTCATCTTAGCTACAATAATTCTATCAACTGTCAAATGATAGTAAAATACAAACCTTAACACATTGTTTTTATTTATAATAATGATATATGCCATAGCTTTGGGGGAGCAAAGACCTGTTCGCTCACACTATTTCTTTTCATAATTCTAATAAAACCTTACGTAGGCCGCAATAAAACACAATCATAGATCCCATTTATCAATTTTGCTCGCTTCAGAGGGGACAATAAATGTATACTTACTATGAAAGTTAGTCATTGTTTAAATACGAGTACCTATGTTTGTCCTCACAATGCTATGTGAAAATCGATAATGGTATTTAACTTGAAATAAATGCGATTGAGTAGTGTCTTTTAGTATGACTAGTAGTGGTAAAGTAAACAGAGTCCCACAGTTAGGCAACGGCCTCCAAATTTGAAATCAAGTCATTGTTACAGTTGATAGGTATTGACTCATCACTATGCTAGCTTAAGCATATTATTATTGGTGATAACAGACCCGACCCGATAAATATCGAAGTTTTCGAAGGACACATAGACCAAACATCATGGAATTGAATCCAGGATCTTAAAATATAAGACTTAGCGCGTTGCCATTAGGACACCATTTTATAATAATAATAATAAAAGGCAGTACTCCTTGACACGGCACGTATTTGTCAGAAGGTTCCTCACTCTGCAGCCCTGACCACCGGTAGCTTGGGCCCTGTCCCGCTGCTGGTGGTACTCTAGGATTAGGTTTTTATAATGTTTTATTGTTTTTATATTAAAATATTGTAAAAATCTAGTTCTAAAAAATAAAATAAATAAAAGAGATAAGTAATAATAATAATAATAATGGGATGTTTAAATAATTTTTAAAGCAAATTTTGTTGCGGACGACGACGACGACGAGTTGTTTTTATTTTTATTTTTATATAATGCGTTTAGATTTGATTAAGGTTCTGATATATTTGCAGAACAGTTGTATGCACCATGTTCATACGAAGAAATGATGTACCTACACATTTAAAGCAAATTATAAAAGACATTTACTTAATCTACAAAAGAATACCGCAGCGTGAACGTCTACTTCATTCCTAATAACTACTTTTTTGTGGCCTACATAATGTAATATCCAGAGTAGTGTGTAATAAATAATGCCTACTTTATTGTTAGCAGTTATATTCTGATATGATTGTATTAATTTGTAAACTTCGGAAATAATAATATACCTACCTAATACCTACTGTAATTATAATAATGATTGTTGAAATTATTCTATTTGTTTTTATGTTAAACTGAATTGGTTATTTGCACAGTGGCACGCGCTTTTTCTCATCAAAGGTATCTGCAGCATACCAGTGGCATGACAACACGCGTTGTCACGGCTCAAACTGAGCAGAGGCCTATTTGGTGTACCTACCAAAGTTGCTGTTTATTTTTTAGTTTTATTTTTAGTTTAATTTCATTGTTTAGATTAATATTTTTTTTGTATGTACCCAATAAACTTTTTTCTATTATATTTCTATTCTATTCTATTCTATTCTAAATGTAAATAGATGTACTGAATGTTTAAATAATTTTTAACGCAAATTTTGTTGCGAACAAATAACAAAAACACAAATGTTGAAAAAAATTCCACGAGCAGGATTTGAACCTGCACCCTTCTGACATTCCGGGTCAGGTGCTCTTCCAACTGACCTAACCCGAAATGTCAGAAGGGTGCAGGTTCAAATCCTGCTCGTGAAAATTTTTTCAACATTTGTGTTTGTGTAGATGTACTGAAGTTTTTTCTTGCCACTTTTTAGGAATCCAAACGCGGCGGTTAACTAACTGGTGCAGCGTGAAAACGACCTCAGCAGCATCACTCACCCTCACCCTGCCAGCCCACAAGGTGCCTCTTCACGCCTCGTTTGAAGGACCCCATTTCATAGGAAGGAGGGAGCGTGGATATTTATGAGCAGCTAACCTGTGCCGAAATATCGGATACTCGAAACCAACTGTAGTGTATGTGAAGTGTATGCTGTCGTCTCCTTTGCGCACAATTTAAAGGTTCGCAGCTAAGAAAGTGTTTCTGGGCGGGAACGAAGAAGGAAAGCCGGTTCATGTTGTGAGAATCCATTGCTAGTTAGAGTCCTTTACATAGAGCAGTATATAACACCAACAATCCCGATAATAATATTAGGTCCTTACCTATGACATTGACGTTTTGTGTGAAGATTTTTTATAACATAAAGTTTTTCATACGTTTTTTCAAGTTTCTTAGCATCTATTTATGATAAAACTATAAAATTGTAGGGCAGCAAATAAAGCAGACCTTAAAGAGAAAAAAATCGAGTCCCTTCAAAGCTACAATGAAACAAAAGGTCAATTCCGCTAACAAAAAAAGAAGTCAATTAAAAAAAATATTGGGCCATAAAGGCACAAAATTAAAAATAATTATTATTACTGAAGCTTAAGTAACACATTCTTAATTAAATGTGTGTAATAATATTAACAACCTGTATTGAATTTTAGAAGTAATAAGCTTATTAATGAGTGGGAAAAAAACGTCAATTTCATAGGTAAGGACCTAATAATAAATAATATATTAGTTGGTTCACCCTGTGCCTGTAAATTATCATTTTTAAAGCTTGTAAACTTATCTTTGTGAATTAAAATTTATATTCTTGTTGAATTTATTTCACTCTAATAATATATATCGTGGCAGCTTATCTTGAAGTGTATTAATGCATTGTTTTGGTGTATGTTCTTGCTAGCTGTCCTTAGATAAATAAATAATTACTTCAATGTCAGTGACGATGATAGTTTAATAAGTTATATGACAAATTACATAACAAACCCAATAGCGTGCTGTACTTTGGTAACAATAATTAGATTGTATACTTTGAACAATGTGGTCGTGCCACATCGCAGCTGGTTAAGCGTTCTAATTTAACATAAAAGCCTCCAATGCGCGGTAATTACACTCGCATAGATTAATCACAGCGGGCTTTTGCCATTATATATCAATTATCCACTCCGCGTGATTACATTTAAAGCTTACCTGCGCCACTCAATGAGACAACGGCCTATAAAATTGTGTTATAGGAATGTGATTATCGTTATAAACATTTAATTGAATTGAATTTTTCTTTTTATTAATTGCTTATATAAGCTCAGTTCAGTTCAGTATTAAGTTCAGTTAAATTAAGAAACGAAAACACTTATTAAGTTTTTGACTTTTATCGGAAGTGTATGTTTTCAATTAACTTGAAATTAAAAACTTATTTAAAATATAAATTTTCAAACAAATTATGTAATTTTTTTTTCTTTTTTTAGTTAAAGGCCAGATGTTAGGTACATCACTACATAGATTGTACGTAGTGGTACATCCCTACAGAGCCGCCATATTTGGTATGTCACTGGTGTCGGGGCGGCCGAGGATAGACGCTGTACCTGTTTTGTAATATGTACTTGTGGTAATAAAGAATCTGCACCTGAAGACCACTGTATTATTGTGAAAACCCAAACTACAACAGAACTAGCACGACATAACATTAAAGTGATTTAATTATTTTTTCTTCTTAATGCTTTGATATGCCAGCAGCGATTGAAATGAAAAGAAGGCCCAATAAAGAATAAAACCTCCTTTTGCATTAATAAAGTTATGAAGTCGGTATTAACAATTCATCAGTACTTTTGATGTATTTGGATCTTATAACTAAATACTTAATCTTCGAGTCAACTGGTTTTTTTCAAAACTTCAAAATTGCAATTACAGTAGCCCAGCTCTTTAAAGCATTGTTCTTCCTCTCGACTAGTCACTAGTTACGTGCAACCCATCTAAAAGTACCAAATTCTAAATTCCATGTGGCAACCGCAATCCTATTATTAACAATAATCACGACATTGTCGTTGGCTTTGGCCGGTCCACAATGGGCCGCTGCAATAATGGACTTGCCCACAATGGTCGGGGGCAAAAAGCCCTCCTTTTTGTGTGGATTATGGACCTAGGAAACCTATTTACTATTATTGTGTTACGTGACAATGTTTTTGTACAGTTAGGTTTTCATTAATGCCTTAATAAATGCTTCTTATTCAATCAAGTCGTTAGATAAGATTAAGATTACTGTTATGCTTTTTCTTTGTGTAACGCCATTTTATTTATAGTAATGAAGATAATTTAGGTACCAAGAAATCATAGTCGTTATATGTATAATTATTTAACGTACTCGTAGATACGTTAAATAATTAAATAACGATCAGATGATTGAGGCTGTTAACCAGATAACCCCTTTAAAACTATTAAGAAACAGTCAAGAATAAATAACCGCTAACTATTTGGTCCGTGTGTCTAACTATTAAAATAGTCTGCTTAACAACAAAGTAGACGAGGAAGAGTGAAGACGTAGAAGAGGAATGTTTTTTAAATTTATTTTTTAATGTTAATAATAAAATGCCTATACTAATGATATCATTATGTATATTCTTGCTATCCCTAGCAGGGTCATGTACTTTATCTAAGATTTATCATAAGAACTATTGTATTTCTTGAATAAGAATAAATCTCTTCTGCTGAGTATCGTGACTCCTGCCTCTGTCAACTAGTTGCCTCCATCGGTTGCGCTCCGTCGCTTGGTGTAGTGCGTCGCTGATAGGTATTTCTAGTTCACTAGATATTTGGTCAGACCAGCGTTTGGGACTTCGGCCTCTAGGTCATTTCCCCTCAATTTTACCTGTCACCATAAGACGCTCTAGATCGTCGCTGCCTCTTTGTGCAATGTGGCCAAAATACCGCACTATTCGCTGCAAGCAGGTAGTAGACTAGGCAGTAGAGCCGCTGGGCGTTCTCTATTTTGAGATCCTTCAGTATCAAGATGTTTGTGCGATAGGCTGTCCACGATATTCTTTGCATGCGGCGCCAGCACCACATTTCAAAGGCGTCAATTCTCCGTCTGTGAGTGTCCACATCTTCACACCATACAACGCAATAGAATAGACAAGTGTACGAACGAGGTATATTTTAGTAAGATTTGTTATGTTTCTGTCTTTCCAAACTTTGCTCAGTTAAGACATCGCTGACTTTGCCATCCCAATTCGTCTACGTATTTCTTTCTCACTGCTGCCCATAATAGTGATAACCGAGCCTAGGTATTGAAATTGCTCTACAGTTTCTTATTATTGTAGAAGGTCAGTGCGCTAGGTGGCCGCAAATCGATCAATCACCATCAGTTTGGTCTTAGATTTATTGATAGCAAGCCCCATTTCCGAACTGGTGGTTTCCAGCCGCCTTAGCAAAACCGCCGTTTCAGCTTCGCATGATGCCAAGAGGGTGGTGTCAACTGCATAGCGGAGGTTGGATATTTTGACTCCCCCTATCTTGGCGCCACCTTCACAGTTTTCCAGCGTTTGGCGCACTATGTGTTCTCCATATATGTTGAAAAGAATAGGAGAGATCACGCATCTTTGTCGAACGCCTTTGTGGAATTTGAATCGGCTGGATGTTACATCTCCTACAGCTTGTGGATCAACATTACTATGTGGGAGGGAACACCTGCCTCAGTCAACACTTGCCAAGAATAAATAAATAGATAGCAAATAAATAAATTTTAAAAGATGAACCGCGGAATCTGTGGTGGTAAAACCACTATACCAGCGGCATTTAAAAATAATCTGAATTTAAGCCGGATAAACGGGAAGAAAGAAAGCGCATGCGAAATTGATTTAATGCTATTTTTAACACGGACTCTCGCATCCCCTGGACTTACAATCCCGTGGCTTATAAATTAACTTACAAAATTACTTGATAAGAAATAAAGAAAGAATGAAATAAAATACATTTATTGGCACACACTACAACAAAAATTAATTACATGTAAAAGCATATAAACAAAAGTACATAAGCCCCAGCCTCAGCACATGCTACAGCGACATGAGGCCGCTGCAACGCTGGTATTCTGGAGGAACCTAATCGGTGACGTTTCAACAAAAAACAAAGAAAACCCAACAGCCAAAAAATAAAAAGAGAAACCAACAAAAAAAACCACAAAAAAAACCAACCGAGACAATTCAATATTAAAAATAAGATAAGTTAATAATTTGAAAAAAGGCAGTGTCGAAAAAAAATTCCACAAGTAGGATTCGAACGCGCACCCCACAATACCCCAAATATTAAGAAAATTAAGATGTTTGGCAGAGTGAGAGCAAACGGTAATGTATGAAATTGTCACAGATTTAATGAGGTCTGTCCACCGTGTCTGAGAGCGCCCGCGAGGTCTCTTGCCCTTAACTTTCTCTTGCACCACCAGCCGTTCCAAAGAGTCTTCGTTACGGGTGATGTGCCCGAAGAACTTGAGGATTCGTATTTGCACAGTTGACGATAATCTCTCTTTATAATCTATAATCTACAATTTCTGTAAGAGTAGATAGTGTTGATTAATTAAGGCGAGTTGGATTGAGCCACGATAGCTTAGTTGGTAGTGAACCCAACCAGACATGCCATGGTATGCGGGTTCGAATCCCGCTCGTGGAATATTTTCAACACTTCGTCTTTTTTCAAATTGTAATTTGTTCGCAACAATATTTGCGTAAAATTATATGTAAATAATCATAAATATAGCTTGCCCTAATTCTTAACTGATCTTTCAATATTTGTAAACATATTAAGATCGGATGTTGATGACGTAGTTTCGATATTGAATAGGGCTCCTTTGGCTTACAGAGTAAGAGTAGTTTGTGTTGATTAATTTCGATGAGTTGGATTGAGCCACAATAGCATAGTTGGCAGTGCATCTGACCCGGCATGTTATGGGGTGCGGGTTTGAATCCCGCTCGTGGAATATTTTGAACACTTGTCGTTTTTCAATTGTAATTTGTTCGCAACAATATTTCCGTAAAAGTGTATGTAAATAATCATAAGTTGATAAGTTGCTTGAATGGAGAACATAGGTACCTCACTGTATAAATCAATTTTGTGTATATATCTATTTTAGGGTAATCTATACTAATATAATAAAAAGGAAACCTTTGTATTTTGTATGTATGTATGTTTGCAACGAATAAACTCAAAACTACCCGACCGATTTAAAAAAAATCTTTCACCATTAGAATGCTAAATTAGCGCTGAGTAACATAGGCTATATAAAAAAAATGTCCACATCAAAAAAAATCTACAATTTTAGAGAAAGATAATAATAATAATAATGTGGAAGTGGGCTTATGATGATGATGATGAATAATAATAATAATAAATGTACAAAATAAAAAAGAAGAAAAAATAAAATTCATTAATTCATTAAAAAAATACCCGTTGACTTTTTTATCACCGTCCAAACCTTCTGAAATGACTCCCGTGATACAAACGAACAACTCTCTAACTATTGGACCATAGATACATATATACATGCATACATACATACATGCATACATACATACATACATACATACATACATACATACATACATACATACATACATACATACATACATACATACATACACACATACATACATACATACATACATACATACATACATACATACATACATACATACATACATACATACAAACATACATACATACAAAAATATCTATACTAATATAATAAAGAGGAAACCTTTGTATTTTTGTAGGTATATATGACAATATGCAACGAATAAACTCAAAAGCTAACGGACCGATTTAAAAAAATCTTTCACCATTAGAATGCTACATTAGCGCTGAGAAACATTGGCTATATTTAAAAAAATACTAAAAACGACAATTTAATTTTCCAATACAAAATGATTTGTTTGTTTTGTTGTCATGAAAACCATTGATATATAATATTTAACTCAATGATGGAAACTGTCAAAGCGGTACGAAATCCGCCGGGGCAGCTAGTCAGTTATAGAAAACAATTTCTTCGAATGCATCGTGAATTGAATTATCATTTCAATAACATCTCAAATTAAACCATCAACTGAGAGTTTCAGTATATTATTAAAAATAATATTTAATACAGCGCACTCGTTTCTTGGAGGCTCATATTGAAATGGATGAGGTATAATAAATTATGGTTCGTTTTCTAAAGGGCATTCAAATTGATGAAACGCACATTTATATTACAATATCGACTGAAATCATCTCTTACAAGTAGTACTATTACATTCCACTTTGATAGTACTTGAGCTTTTTGTGGAATATTTTTTGTATTACACTTATTACTAAACTTGCGACCCGCACCGGCTTCGCACGGGTGCAATGCTGATATTATTATTGTTTCTTTACTATATTATGCATGTATTTATACATATAAACCTTCCTCTTGAATCACTCTAATAAAAATACCGCATCAAAATCCGTTGCGTAGTTTTAAAGATCTAAGCATACATACATACATACATAGGGACAGACAGACAGCGAGAAGCGACTTTGTTTTATACTACGTGTAGTGATATAAAAATGTGAAAACACATTTTCTTCTTCAATATTTTTACATTTCCCTCGCAGTGACAAGCTAAGCAACCTGTGGGCGTTATCATAACCTCAGAGACAAATAACTTTGTAACACGCTTCATATGTCACTTCGAAGCTTCAATAGAAGGTAATACAATGTTATGCGTCTTGATATTGTAAAGATAATATTTCATTAAATTTCCGTTACATTGTACACTTTGTCAATTCCACTCACGCCTTAAAACTTAGCAATATTACAAAAATTACTATTAAAATCGGCGTACATGTTTTTTATTTATGTTAAATTGTAGTCATTGTATCTTGTGTTACAATGAAATTAAATAATTCGAATGTTAAGTTGTAATTGTTTTATTAAATAAAAGATAAATACACAGACGCTTTCAGGCCCAGACACAATAGAGTTTACTTGTACTGTGGTACCCAGAGCACTCGAGTGGTTAAAAAAGATGTGGCTATTGTCCTACAAATTAAATTCTGTTTTTTATTAGGTAATCCACTCACGGTGCTTAGGATTAGTAAAATAAAATTTTAGCTCTTCTTAATTGATGGACATATTGACAAAATGTTAAGCGACTTTTCAGCTGCCAGATTTAATAACTTAACTAAATTAAATCAGACTGAAAAAGCACTTGATAAAGTTTTTTTTTATAAAAAAATGGTTTGTCTTAATGCCCTATTAACATATTAAGGTGCGCTGTCCGTAAGTAACAAGTGTCATATAATTTATTTGAAATGTCTTCGTCCATATTTATTTGATGCCGCGCGGCCATACTAATTTTGTTTGGGGAATTTAACGTGTTAATTTGAAAAATAAAATTTAAATTTAAAAACCGCTCGATAAATCGAAAATGTAAGACGGACGATTTGTAGTTTAGACCATTGGTGATTGACTAGACAAAATCAGAGGTATAATAATTAAGATAAACTTTATGATATCAACTAAACGCCGACTTCTTGGCGGGAAAGTGAAGAGTCATGTCTGCGGTTTTGTTTTATTTTCTAAAATTCGTGTTATGTCAAGTATTAATGTGAAATAATGGTGGATTATTAACCGTTAAGTGTTCGTGAGTGTGCATGAGTGTTAGCAAATGAAACAAAACAGTGCAACGTCACTTTTCAAATTCTCTCAAGAAGTCCGCCCGATGACTTGGTAAAGCCCCACATCTTTACTGAGATACCCGATGGGTTGGAGGGTATATCATTTCTCACTTCTCATTTCTATTATCATTCATCATCATCATACAGGAAAGAAATATTGTTTATTTATGTATTACTTGTAAGAAAAATTACTTTGACACTGGCTAAATGTGCTAATCGCACAAAGCCATCAACTAAATGAAGAAAAACTAAACGCCACCACTCTTTTCATGATTTTTGCCTAACTATAGTGTGAAAGAGTAGAAAAAACTATAGTGTGTTCTGAATTTATGGATCGGAATAATTGTAAACACATTCCCGTTGATACTAATATATATTTTGTTTATTTAATACGATAGTATTTTTAATTATACCAACTTAACCGTGACTGCATTTTTGGCATTTTTTGGTCGGCGCACCCTCAATAACAGTCATGTTAAACCACATAGAAAGCTATTATGATACGCTCGTGTCAAACATGGGTTCACGTCGGTTATGGGGACTGAAACACGTTTCTTGAATTCAACCCGAGTGTCTATTCGTCCTGCTACCGACGTTTCTCAAAAATCTTCTCCGGTACTTTATTGCTTATTTATATACGACCACATCGCACCTCGCAACATAATGTCACCCAAATCTAATCGCTATACTCCAGCCGCGCTTTCCGTGTCACTGGGCGAGGGTTCCAACGGTGCGTAGGATGTTGTGAATTAACGATCAGAAGCCTTAATCATGTTGCTATTTCAGTCCACTGTTTAACCCATATACATGATTGGACCTATTAGTGTGGAAACGTACAGAACACGGCGGGCAATTGCGACAAGTCTGCTTTACATTAATACCTACTTTTTGCACAGTGGTTGCCTTATGTTATGACCCTGCGTTGTCTGTATAAATTGTATCAGAAATACGATTTCTACTATATAAAAAGGCAATATAAATATGATTGTTTACACATAATTTCACGCAAATATTGTTGCGAACAAATTACAATTTGAAAAAATCTGTGATAGTGTTGATTAATTTCGGCGAGTTGGATTGAGCCACGATAGCATAGTTGGTAGTGTACCTGACCCGGCATTTCATGGGGTGTGGTTTCGAATCCCGCTCGCGGAATATTTTCAACACTTTGTCCTTTTTTCAAACAATCAAAATATTATTGTTCTTTTCTATTATGAGTAAGCACTTAACCTTTATATCACATAATGGTAAGGGACGATTAGGCTGTAGAAAAAGCACTTTAACCATTAAGCGTCCCAACTATTGACGAACTGGCTACCTTATCTTAAACTGTTGGAACAAAACAATGCTAATAAAAATGTTGTTATGGCGATCGGTTTAGATAGGCTAGTTGAACCTAGCCAGCTGACATTGAGGAGACCGGTAGCCTAACCACTGCACCACAAAGGTGAACGCTTGTAATCTTGGACCACTTTTCTATATTTTTCTACGATAAAATCGCAATAAGAAGAATTTGACATTTATCCTTTTGAATAATTTATAAGACTACCTTCAAACGGTCAACTAACAGTAAGGGTTCTAAAACATAGTAATACATAAGAAATATCGGCATAGCGTTCCGTGCATGACTATTATAACTGGTTATTTATTTTGACATTCTATAACTTTTCAACCTTGATGCTGTAGTTATTATGCCTATATTTGCCCAATAATTTCCCTGGATTTTTTAACCTCTAAAATAGATCAATATAATAGAGCAATCCAGGATATATTATGCTTGGCGGCAGAATAAGGGTGTAAGTCATCCAGATTTGGTCGGGAACTTTATCATTGGCTAAAAATATCATGAAACTTTTTCCTTGACTTATTTGCTTATGAAAATGTACTTATCTAAATATAGAAAAGTTTTCTTCAACAGAACACAGGATGTGTTCATCATATACATACTCACACACATGTCAGTATAAATTTAGTCTAATAAGTAGGTATAATTTAAAAATTAGTAATAAGAATTTAGTAAAAATAATACCCTAAGTATGTTAACTTTTATTATTTCACACTTAGTTATGCAGAGCGTTGCCTCCTGAAACAGGCGATTATACATAGGTTGCACTGAAAGTTTCGGTAATCTAATACTTACAAACATATTTTTGACACATATTAAACCTTTTATAATCTCTAAAGTTTCACTATCTTAACACACTGGCCACATAGAAAAAAAAAGCAATAGTTCGGTTTCAATTGTTTTTTTAAGTCGTCGAGTCGCTGCTGAAAATGAAATTGTCCCGTGAAAATTTAAGAGCTATGATTTATTACGACTTTAAAAGTGGATTAACACAAAAACAATGTGGAGACCGGATGATTGCTGCTTTTAGTAATGAAGCACCTTTACAGACGACATTATACAGCTGGTATTCAGAATTTCAGCGTGGCCGTGTATCCCTCACGGACGACGTGCGTGAAGGTCGATCAAAATCGACAGTCACGCAAGAAACGTTGATGTTGTGCGTCAGCTGATACAGGAAGACCGACATGTGTCATATCGGGAGATTCAAGAGTGTTTGGACACTGGAATGAGACAGATACAAATTATTTTACAGGAACAATTAGGCATGCTAAAGTTGTTTTCCCATTGGATCCCTCACTTATTGTCTGACGAGCAGAAAACGACTTGTGTCAATTGGTGCCGCAGAACTTTGAATAAATTCACCGGAGGAAGCTCAAATGCAGTTTTTAGCATTGTATCAGGTGACGAGTGTTGGATATATGCATATGAGCCTGAAAATAAAAACCAATCTCGAGTAAGGGTCTACGAAGACGAGCTCAAGCCGACAAAAGTTATTCGTTCTCGCATCACGGTCAAAAAGATGGTGGCTACGTTTGTCTCCAAATCGGGCCACGTGGCTACTATTCATCTTGAAGATCGTAGTACGGTCAATGCCGATTGATACACCACTATTTGTTTGCCGAGTATCTTTGCTGAACTCCGAAAAAAAACCCTAGTCACCGCATCTTCCTTCACGACGACAATCCCAGCCCTCACACCGCTCGGAAAACAACTGAGTATCTGGACTGTGAAAAAGTCGAATTACTAGACCATCCTCCATACAGCCCCGACTTAAGCCCCAATGACTTTTTCACATTCCCCAAAATTAAGGATAAGTTGCGTGGTCACCGGTTTGAGACGCCGGAAACAGCAGTGGAGGCTTTAAAAATGGCCATTTTGTTGACCCCTATTTCAGACTTCAATAAGTGCTTTAACGACTGGTTTGAACGCATGGAAAAGTGCATAAAATATAAAGGAGAATACTTTGAAAAACAATAAAAATACTTTTATTCAATTTAACTGTATATTTTTTTCTATTCCCGAAACTTTCAGTTTGCCCCTCGTATTAAGCCTATAAGGAGGCTCCGTTGACTACATAATTTATGTAAGTCTTTATAAAGAAATAAAGAATTTTGAATTTTTGAATTTTGACCAGAAAAAGTACTTTCGATGTCGTAACCCTAATCGTGTAGTCGTGACCTAATTACACCCAAGCCAAAAGGTCATAATAATATTACACCCAAGCCAAAAGATCACAATAATATTATCAGATCCACTACTACAATACAATTGGTTGTGTATACTCTTAGGGCAGTCATACACGAGCAGGTTGAAACAGTCAGGATGCGACTGCTTCAAGCTGCAATGGCAAGTGAATTACAGTCTTTTATTTACAAACATACATGGAACCTCTCAAGCAGTTGCGACTGCTTCGGGCGGTCAGCAGCATGGTGATATGGCAGCTTCATTATGACTGCTTTAGCGATCCGTGTATTTTGATCACTGGCTAAATGCTCGAGCAGCCCGTGTATATAGACCCTTACAGTAATATAAACAAGATGGCTGAAAAACGCCAGTTTGGAAAAGTTTGTATAAAACTAATGGTTCTTGTGTGAACTGATATTTAGTTTTTAGGACCTATTGTACCAACACAAAAAATAGCAAATAAAAATGTATATTTGAATTTGGTTCGGTATACACAGGGAAGTAAGAATGATGAAAAGAATGCTCATTTGATGCAAAGCGTATAAAAAAGCATAGGTTAAAGTTTACTGGATATAGAATCCTTGCAATGCGGGTGAAGTCTTTCAGAATCCTTGCTTTAGCACAACTCTCGGGTCGTTGAGCGCGATCCGATCGCTTTGATACTTGGTGAGCTTTTGTAAACGGTTTTGAGTCATTGATTTCTGTGAAGTAACTCCGGTTTATATAGTTTAATCGGTAATAGAATTATACCTATATCTATATTATTTTTATATATCAATTGGTATTTGTACCTACATGACATTTTTAACAAATCATGCGAAAGTTAATAAGTTATTAAATGTATTTATAAAGAAGTAATGTTTACCATTTCGTATAATACTTTCACTTCAATATTGTTCATGATTATTTACACATAATTTTACGCAAATATTGTTGCGAACAAATTACAATTTGAAAAAAAGTGTGTTGAAAAAAATTCATGAGCGGGATTCGAACCCGCACCCCATGACATGCCGGGTCAGGTGCACTACCAATTATGCTATCGTGGCTCAATCCAACTCGCCGAAATTAATAAACACTATCTACTCTTACTCTGTGAGCCGCGATGGAGCCCTATTCAATGTCGATAACTACGTCATCAACATTCGATCTAAATATTTTTACAATTATTGAAAGATCAGTTAAGAATTAGGCAAGCTATATTCATATATTCATATATTATTTACATAATCTTCTTAGTATTGAAACACACCGGCACGCACATTGTATCAGCTTCAACGTCATTTATCTCATTGAATGTTGAAACAAAAAACACATACCTACGATAACTAAAACACTGTATTAATCACTTTTATCTTTTTTCAAATTCAATATTGTTACATCAATAATTTATTTATATAACAACATTTCGATTGAACACCTATCCTTTTTTGATTTAGTTTGCAGCAGCTTACAGTTTCCAAATGTAACGTCAATGTATCTAATTGAACTACTCAAACAAAAAAGTACATATCTAACCATATACAGTACCGTACCACATCAATTGTTCACTCCATCGGTCCGTTAAGCAAATTAATACCTAATTGCCTTCCGAAGAGCCCTCGAGCCGCCGGCAAGGGCGCAGTGAAACAACCCAATTACAGAAGCTACGTCCAGGCAACGTTTTTGAGTGTTCTCCCTTGATTCAATTGGGCCCAACACAGCCTGAATATTCATCCGATCGGCTTATGGGTTCGCCGTAAGGTCCCAAACTCTCCGCCACGATAATTTAATCAGATTTTTAAATTGCGCCTTATTAACTCCCCGAGCGATTGATTATGTTCAACGGGGTCTCTGGATTTCTGCTTAGAATAATATTTTGCGTAGTTTGTTGGCGTTAAGTTGAGATAAAGAGTCAAAAGAGACTTACATTTTGGTTTCGCAGGCAATGTAATCAGTTAGCTTTGTTATTTTTAAAGTTTATTTAACAGAATTCAAAGATTTAAAAGTTTTAAAAGTTCATTGATTTCATTCAAAATAATTATTTAACCTATTCCGATTCGTTACTAAGGTTTTACATTCTTATTTGGAAGCAAATATTATATTCTTATACCTAAGCATTAAGTAGGCCCATCTCAAAACCCAGAAGATCATAACAAAGGATGATCCTCAGACGTGAGCATCAACCTCTCACATAAAATAGACGGTACACCTTATATTTAAAAACCATATTTTATTCTCACACATCATGTTCAAATTTATTGATGACGTTAATCTAATATGCAGGAGAAAATTCCAAGCGAGCGGCGTCGCGGGAACAGCTAGTAAATATCATAATCCACGATAAATTAAACCTTAGGATTAGTTTCGTCCGAAAAACTTTAATAAAAGCCATTTTCCAAGAGAAAATCTTTAATAACGACTTTTATATTGCACCAGTTCTGAGGATTAAGGCAGTTAAATGTAATGAATAGCGAAATAGTGGAACTTTCTATCGCGTTTTTGAGCAAAACGGTTTTTAAACCGCAGAAATGTTATGAGCTTATAATGTGATGGTGATGGTGATGACGATTATTGTGATAGTGATGGTGATGATCATCTTAATACACGTGGGAGTAAATCATGTTCACAATGTATTGATGACGTTATTCTCGTTGTTTATGTTATATTGTGTGTTTGTTATGTGATACCAAAAAATTCTTTCTTCTTCTTCATCTTTTAAACTTTTTTTAAAATTTTACATTTTACAATTATTTTTATTTTTAAAAATGTAAAATTTCAGCTTTCGATCTATATTTTTACTCTATCTATGTTTACGATCTATGTTTAATTTATAGTAAAACATGATGTTGTTTTGAGGTTATCTTTGTAGTATTTTATTATAGCTACGGATTTTCTTTATCTTTTAACCTCAGTAACAAAGGTTTCAATATATTTTAAATGAATGTTATAAGCCAGTTCTTATTTTATTAAAATTGCATGAAACTCTCCTAACTACCTAATTACTGGATTAATAAAATAGGGTTTTTTAACATTCACTAGACAGTTGGGTCGGACGCAAACTCACGTTTTTTAACTTTATTTTAGTGATTATTTACATATAAATTTACGCAAATATTGTTGCGGACAAATTACAATTTCAGTTTAATTTTTTATCTTATCTCTAGCTACCGGAACACAACAATGCTACAAACATTGATGTTATGGCGACATATTTAGATAAGATGGTGGTAGCTAGCCAGGCGGACAAACAAGTCTTGCCACCAACCAAACCGAGTACACAAACATGTACCGCTGGGAATTGAACCCGGGACCTCTGGGTCTAAACCAGTGGTATTAACCACTAGACCACAGAGGCAGTTAATAATTTTTATTCGGCAAAAGCATGCCTACCTTTTCTCTTTTTAAAAAAATAACAATATTGTGGAATTCAAGCTCATGCGAAGTGCATTCCTCCGACAGCGTCCCGCGCCCGCGCTGCTCGTCCCTGTGTCCACGGCACACGTGAACCAATAATCGTCGTTATTATTTCGTCGGATTACCGAACCGATCGGCGGCCATTCCCGGCAGTCGATGCGAATCCGCGTTAATTGTATCCATTTAATTGAGAGCCAGCTCGCATATTTAGCACGTCCGCCATCTGGATTACAGTTCGTTAATTATCTTTCTTTTTAATTTGTTCATTACAGAGCGCTTCGTGTTGGCCGCTTCGTACGAACGATATTGTTAAGCCGTGTGGGATAGTTCGTTTGTGTTATATGGCTCCGTCAATAGTGTTGTAAGGTTTTGTATTTTATTAATGCTAAAAAAATAGTTCTGTGTTAATAATTTTTTTGAAGATTTCGATGGCGCAGTGTTTAACGTGCACGGTCTGCGATTGTTAAGCTTCGGAAGGCACGTGAAGCCGTTGGCCCCGGCTGCATTAGCATTCGTTAACAACCATTAATTCGCACTGGCTCTCTTATGGCTCGTACGCTACCCATCCAAAGGGAAGGCTCGCGCATTCAGTGGGGACATAAAGTGAGCTGGTGATGTGGATTTTTTTACACTGAATTATTAAGAAAGAAACTTCGAAAATCATGTTAAGTCATTTTCAGTTTCTTAGGGCATTATTTTTAATGCTTCTAATGACACGATTAATTTAAGAGCGAAGTCGTGGTTGGTTTGTAGTTTTTATTAATATTATAGACGATGAAGATGATGATGGTGACCTCCTCGGCGTATACATCGACAGTGAACCTTTCTAAGTCACTCTTCGGATTAGCTTCCAAAATTTAAAAACTCAAAATTCAGTATCATTTATTCAGTTTAGGCTACAAGTATCTTCTGAATGTCACAATGCCATCGGTTCATAAGTCTACACAGGGAGTCCTTGTACTGAGAAGCTGGCAGCCTTTCCGTTGGCAAATACACATATAATGAAATACCAAGGTTCCTAAGATAGACATAAGGATAAGTCACTGTACATCTACATGTAGATAGTGAGATATCAAAGCTACCTTGTCAATCCAACCTGAAAATGTTAATACAGTTGCAAGTAAACTTATCCAACAGGGAACTATGTAAATTCCTGCTCGCTCAAGGGAAAGGTGGGATTATAAGGGACGACCCCATCGCCGGACGGGATTTGTCGTAAGTTATTCCACCAACTTTAATCAACTGTTTCTATTAATTGGAAACTTTATCGCAGATTAGGCCGCAGCTGTTATGACAATCCGATCGAGATATTACATCGTATTTAGGTACCTATTGGCACAATAATCGAACTATATAACGGAAAACTAGATCACTAATAACAATCCAGTTTCAGTAACGATTTTAACATTTCGTTTGTAATATTATAGAGAAACATAATGTTGTTAGTTGAAAATGTTTAGAGCTACGAACTTTTGTTGAATAATTAATTACTGGTGAAAACAAACTTTTGATTGATACAGTGATAATATGTAAATTTCAATGAAATCCTTATAAATACTGCTAGAACAGTTTATTTTAGCTATTTTCATAGTGTCATGTCGTATGGCCTCTTACTGTGGGCTACAGCGCCTGATGTTGAAACTATATTTATTTTGCAGAAACGAGCAATAAGAACCATCTATAGACTAGGTTCCCGAACTACTCTAAGAACTATTTTTAAAGAAATTGGTGTTCTTACAGTTGCCTCTCAGTTTATTTATAATTGCATAGTCTTTGTGCGTTGCAATATCAACTCATTTACTAAACACGGTGACATACACAATTTCAATACTAGAAATAAGAAAAAACTTGTAATGCCACTATTCAGACTGCAAAAGGTTCTTGGCTCTTTCTTGGGGCAAGGTATACACTACTATAATAAAATACCTAGTACTGTACAAGATTTACCATTACATAAGTTTAAAAATCATGTAAAATCTTCTTTACTTAAGAAAGGTTATTATACAGTCAAAGAATATTTAGATGATAAAGCAGCCTGGTTATAATAAAAAATCCACATTTTGTTTTATTTGGATCAATCATTATACTTTAATATCTTAGCGCTGATATGATAGCCTTTATCAGCAGTGTCCTACAGTTTACAAACAATATTTATGTTGCGTTAAACAATTCATTGAGTTCTTATTTAGAGTAGCTTGAGTGTGGCATGCTCTCTTTATTGTCTCTGCGGTGGTGGCATGTGCGTCGGGTCGTTACATTCCCTAAGATATGGTTGAGTGAAGCGATGGCTGATTCATATGTCATACTCGTGAACGGGTGCCTCCTGTGGAGGCAGGTCTGCTCTTGCTTACTTATCTAATTTTATTATTATTGTACTCGTATACTTTAACTTTGTTTTCTTAGAAAATTTTTGACTTTTATTAGTACTGTATGACATTGTGAAAATTGAAATTGGTAGGTACCTCATGTAATTTTTGCAAAACTTATTATTATTATTTTATTTTTTTTGTATTTTTGGGTGTTGTGATTGTCCTTTTTTTGTGTTTGTTTGTGATGGAAAGTGTCCTTTTATGATAGGACATTTTCCAATATTTTTGACGCTGTAAGGGAGAAAAGAGCTTGACACTTGCTGAGTTTCTTGCCGGTTCTTCTCAGTACAAGTTCTCCCGCCCAGAGTAGACTTACGAACCGATGGCATAATGACATTCATAAGAGCTATTTGTAGCCTAAACTGAATAAATGATTTTGAATTTTGAATAAAATAGTAGTGAAAGTAAGACTTTTGTTTTTCAAAAACGTTTGCGCTTTTAGGTAAGTACATATAATTAAATACTTACTTACTTACTATCCTGGCGCTGTAGCGTGAAGTAACCTCACTAATAGATTATAATGGGTTGTATTTAATCGATCACCAAAGTAACCTAACGGAACCCACAAAAATACTAAGTTAGCACCTAAAAATACAAAGTTAGCACCTAAACTACTATTTAGATGCTAACTTACCATTTTAGGTGCTAGCCTACTATTTTTTTGTGGATCAATTTATTATTTCTCGATTATAATTACTTAAAAGATTTATTTTTTCAACTATCATGGTCAAGTGACCATGAAGTGTATTCTAGAGTAAATTATTAACGGGATTATTTACAAGTTTTTCACAATGCCATTGATCGCGGATGTACGAAATATCGAATACTCAGTGATGAAAAACATAATTAAGAATTCCCTTAATCATTACTTTGAAAGACTTATTTTCAACTTGAAAAAGTGTTTTTAGACTAAACATTTTGTGATCGTCAACTTGTGAGCCATGGCTTCGTAAGCCCTAAAGTTGGATACGTGTTCCGAGAAGCAGCTGCAAATAACTTGGTAAGAGCTATTTCTTCTCCCATTTTCTGATACAATTTACGGTGTTAGTTTACTCTCCATAAGCATGTAATTTATTTTTTTCGTACACTTAATTATAATATTATTATTATGTAAAAATATTAACCCCCGTTATTTTGAGTTTAATTATTTTAATAGATGTATAAATCTTTGGAGACACTCGACTTGGTGTAAAATGTTAACTTTAAAATCCCCACATACAAACAACCACTCTACAAACACGCTTAAATTTTTGTAATACAGTTTTTAGATTCATGTACGACAATACATTATGACAGTTCTTCTGACGACAAAAATGCACATCTCCGATGCGGGCACTACTAAAAAACCAACTTATAAGTCGGTGAAATGAAACATATGGAATTCTATGTTGCAACCTAAGGTTGCAACGCACACGGCCTACAAAAAGTGTGTCACAAAATAGGTGATAAAACGTCGGCGAAAAAATCGGTCCGATTTTCGGTCCTACAAAAAGTCGGTCGTCGGCGGGCGCCGTAAAAATGGCGCACTTAGAAAAAACAGTGACGTTCCATTTTGCAGCAAGAATTTTGTAACTAGTACGCTAATTAAAATAAATAAAAAATATTGTTATTATTAACTAAATTTAATATTAACTACGCTTTACGCTAAAAATATAAAAGCTGCTGCAATAGACACTATAGCTGAGTTGCTGCAGGCCTTGCCAACCGATTATAGCCAGGAGTACTAGACAGATCTTGGATGTCGAGATTTAGACAGTCGTGGGTGAATCGTTGGTTGTCTGTTGATCTTTGTGTTCTAGCTTGTCTACTGATACTTCTTGTTCTGTGTTTTCAATTGTTAGCTTCTATAATTTACGTGAGTATTCAGGTGACCCGTAATACGGGTCTCTTTTTAAAAAAAACCTTTCTTGGGCACCGGTCTCTCACATTTGGCTGTAAACGTGTGAGAGAGAAATATATAAATATATTATTATTAAATTTGTCCCTTTTGTCATTTCTGAAAACGTTTCATAAGTCGTCTTTGAAGTCACTGCAGTTTAGTGAAAAAATATAACTAAATTGTAGGCGGTACAGGAGTTCGAAGGCGCAACGGCTAGCGCTTAAATATTTAGTGAATATAATAGTATGTAATAGATAAGAATATAATTTATTTGCATATGTATATGGTACAGAGTTGTTTGCAATCATCATCGCTGAACAAATCTTCGATCTCTTCCTTGCTTCGGATGGTAAACAACCAAGTTGATCAAAGATGAGCATTTACAGGCTCAAGATGACGATGATGATGATGACTTATTCGTTCACCAATCACCTGGTACCTAAATTGTTAGGTATACATTTTTTTGTTAAACTTATTGTAATAATGTTATTATAAACTGAAACGAGTACAATCGAATACATAATTTTAGTAAGCTGTTGATTATATTTATAGAAATATACCTATAAAAAATATCTGTCTATTGTATTATTGAACACAAAATATTAGAATGATTGTTTTGAGTTTTTTCATCACTTAGAAAGAATAGCGTAGTAAAATGATTCCCTAATGTCAATAACCTTTCACCATAAGGAAGAAACATACTTAATATTTTGCATTCAATAAAACAGAACGATTGCTTGTTTTACTTTTACCTTTACTTACTTTTACAGTTGTACTGTTACATTTTTTTTATTCTTTTATTTAAATAAGATTCACCTTTTTTTAAAGAAATGATTATGCTGTTAGTGTTAATATACTTAGACTTAACACCTTGTCTAAGTTATATAAGCAAAGTTCCTATTTTGTGTACAATTAAACAAATTCAACGTATAATTAATTAATTATTGAGTAGATCCGTATAAAGTGTTACATTTCAACAATAAAATTACATTTGAACTTACCCACGGAATCCGTACATTGTAACAACACTGAAATTCCCAACACAACAATCTGAAAGCACTTCATCACTAACTTTTTTGTACGCATTATAGCATCACAAACTATACTTTTCCATTAAAATAATTTACAAATTACACTGGCAACTAAATGTTTTAAAATAAAATACCATAATGGCATTAAAATTAAGTTTGATGACGAAGTTTCGAGCGCGCGATGTTCGTTTGTCGAACGCTAGGCCGTCGGGGTCCCCACCGGCGTGCGTTGGCAACTGTTCGGACTGAAGCGAGTCGCGAGGCTGGGCCAGGAACCGGTGTTCCGCGCATGCGTACCACCTTTTGTTCAAACTTATAACAGGAGAAATTGTTAGGTGGACCTTCTTACGCACTCTTGCCAACCGTTTATGCGTGTGTGGGTCTCGTATCTGCACAATACACTGTTGTGTGCTAACATCGGTGTGCCGCGATGTCTTGCAATACAAGACACTGCAGTACTGTACTGAGACTTTAACACACAGACAAAGTTTAAACTGTTCGTTAGTACAGAGATGCCCAACTGTTCTTGGCCGAGCGTCTGTATGCACCCTTTACATAGCGTCGACGTCTCTCTTTGAATTATGAGTACACTGTTTTTCTTTTGACAGTTTTACTACAGCTGGCTTTTGACTCGAACAATTTGTCGTGGATTTCGCGTCTTTCTTTTAGAGCGGTGCATTGTCGCTTAATGTCCTCCGCCATTGTCCGCGGCCAGTTTTAATGTTGGACTGTATAATTCTTTCAAAGTTTGCGCGGAGTCGTTTCGTTCTTTGATAACTTTGAACGTTTGTTCTTAGGTGCATTTGATTTACATGAAACGGAATGTCGCGATTTAATGTTAGGCCCCAGCTACGAGCTCATTGCGCGTTATATTACAGCAGTCATATTCAACGGTGATAGAAAGAACGCAATGAACTAGAAAGCCGCTCGCTGCGTCGCAAGATGCCGGTGTTTGTGCGTTCACCTAAATTTAATCAGCGTGTATATGTTGAAGGTACAAAAAGCGTATTTTTTCACTGCAACAAGATCCATGACAAATGAAACAAGTTTAAATGTTTTTCCTCGGAATATCCGTTGATTTCAACTTTAATAAATACATCGTTGTATTGAGTCCAGCTCGTTTCTCCCAAAGGGAAACGCAGGCGATACATCACCACGCGAAACTGATCGCTTCCGACAATTCTGTACGATGTTCGATAAAATCACAGCGATGTATTGCTTTGTTTATTGAATTTAATCGACTTTTATTTTATAAATAAGAAATAAGTGTTTGTTTTACACTTTTACGCTTTAATTTAGTATTCAAGTGTGCAGACGTTGTCTATTTGACTAACTATCTACATTGATATTATCTAGTTACCATGTTCTGTTAGAAGAAATTATTTTCGGAGATAAGTGTTTTTTTTATTACCTGTACGAGATAATAAAAAAAATACTTCAAAATGTTTATCTTTCTTCACATTGCAATACTTTGTTCAAAAAGATGTTAGTTATTATTTTGTGTCGGAACTATAACAAAATTTAAAAAAAAATATTAAAAAGAGAGAAAAAGTTAAAGACTTCATAACCGGTGACTTATATGGTTGAACATAATATAAAAACGAGTTTTTTCCAGTCGATTGATAATATATTTTTAATTAGCAATAATTTTTATTTCTCTCCCCAATTTTTCATGTGTGGAGATGCTATACTAGATAATGTAATATTAACATTCTATCATTGGGCTAGTTCTACATGAGCCCCGCGACTGGTCAAACATCATCAATCAGCGCTATCTTACTGCGGAATGGTGCGGGAGCCTCGGTACCCAGTCTGACGACTGACACTCTGCACACTGATTATGTAAATGCAATGGAGGCTGATTAACAATGCAGAGTCATCACAAAACACTAAACATTGGAGCACAGAAATTCGGTGATCTCTTTTTACATATGAAAAAGTTCAATATGACATGACAGGAAATGTTACCAGTCATTTATTTATTATCATTTTATGTACTGTTAAAGGTTTGTGTATGTTTTGTTACTTGTAATCTTTGTACGTAACTGTATTTGTATGTTTTTATATTGTTTGAATAACACTTATGAGAATTTTGTTAATTAGTAAGTTATAGTTTGGCAAACCATTTATCAATTTAAGAACTTTGCAACAACAACTGCGTTGCAAAACCGGCTTAACCGGCTAAACCGGTATTGGCTCGAAGGACCTTTTTTTATACTTAGCACAGCAATTGACTCCATTTCACCTGATGTTAAGTGAATATGAAGTCCAAATGCGACAACTGTTGCATCGTGAAAACAACGTAGAATTAGTTACCCTCAATCTGCCGGCTCACAAGGTGGCAATCTAGCGGCTGGTCAATGTTTATGAGATACTGGTAGGTTTCTCGGATGCCTTAGGTAGGTTTCAAAAGAGAACCTAATCACAGAGCACGAGGCTCCCCCAGTATGGATACAAGTTCATGTGCTTACACTTTAGTGGATCTCTTTTCTAGCTTTCAGTTAACACAAGAGTATGTTTTAATAATATAAAGACCTTTTAATGAATAAGAAAAACAAACCACATAAACACTGATATTCCGCTGCTTTCGGCAGCGACAAAACTCGGTTATTTTGACATTAATTGCAGTGGCATATCCTCAAGGGATGCTCGCAGCGGACTCGCAAAGGATTTCGAAATGTAAATTAGGCTGATATTCACTTTCATTATTTGAACCGAAGCCTTCAAAGTAATCACAAGTAATAAATTACTCAATGGCTGCCTTGAAACTTTCTACATTTTTTAAATAGACATATTTCAAAAGACATTTATAAGTTAGCAATGAGTTTTTCATTCACATTGCTTTATCAAAAGGAAATCGATGGCACAGCGGCTTGCCCGAGTGGATACTGATATTGTATTTACAATGCCAAGTCAGCGGATGAGTGACTTTATTAAAATATCACTAGTGTTTGATCCCGGTTGTTGTGAGTTGTGGCCCGCTTCCTTTATTTATGTAGGTAATACTGTTGATATGGAGAGGCTTGAGCCTTGCAAGTAAGCAAGACATAAAGCGATGATAAGGCTGAGGGTGGAAGCACGCTTCACCCGGAATCCTCAACTACTGAGGCACTGACTAACTATCTCATTTCTAGCTGCCGGAACACAACTATACTACAAATATTGATGTTATGGCGACATATTTTAGATAGGATGTTGGTCACTACAAAAAGCACCAGCACCAACTAAACCGAACAAATCGAACTTTGTTTTGTTTTTTTTTAAGCGCTTACTATAACGAAATAACTTACAAAAAACTACCTGATTCTGAGATATTATAATTAAACTTGTATTGATTTTTTAAATGAATACTAATCATAGCGAAACGATTTACACAAAATATGTACCTACACAAGTTTGTTTTATAACCTTATTTATTTTATATCCTGGACGATTCAGTCTTGCTGTGACTTTGGACCCCACCAAGGGCTACAAAGGGCTGAACGGCTGAATAAATAAATAAATAAATAAATAAATAAATAAATAAATAAATAAATAAATAAATAAACTTTATTGTACACCAAAAATAAAACATTTGACAAAAAATTACATAAAAATACACGTACAAAGGGCGGTCTTATCACTAAGAGTGATCTCTTCCAATAATAGTTATGTTAAATGATTTTTTTTTTCATAGAGTTATCAGTATGCGGTGGTGCAACTAAAACCTTATAGAACCCCGCTTAATGCCGCAAAGCCATAATGCCTGTTAGGTTTTTAGTCCAATTTTTTTTCTTTCAAAATTAGAAAACTTAGAGGCTCTAGTTCTTCAAAAGACTCAAACGCCAATACAGAGAATCTAAATACACTTACTTATAGCATTAAATTTTCTCTTTGGAACATGCACATGTTTGATAGGTACTTCACTTATGTTTGCTTTAGTTCAATTTCTGAAAGGGATGTGTATGCTGTATCTCTGCTTTCGAAACGCAAATGAGGGAGGCAACTCGATTACGTTGACATCGATTCGATTCCGGAATAACGCTAGCGATTCTCGAGAGGTTACTATTTTAATGAATGTCTCCTACTCTCAGGTGAAATAGTGAGCTGTGAAAAGCATTTTGCACACCCGATTTTAAAACAAACCCATTGAGGTTTGTCTTGTTTTAAATAGAAAGTTCAAAGTATGTGGAACCTTTACCGTAACAGTATAGTAGTTAGCGATGAGCTGATAAGCTTTGAAAGTTTTATTTCCAGATGCAAAATAAGAAAATTCAAATTTCAATATTGATCTTTTCTCAGTTTGTGTTTTATTGGGACTTCAGCATAAAATGGCAACGAAATGATTCAATTACACACCAAAAGGTTCATAAACTCGCCTGCGGTTACGGTCTTAAAGTAATTCAATGAAAAGTTCCTTGCGAGGATTTTGGATTCGTGTCGAATATCGACGACGGATAAATGACCCTCTGGATATGTTTCCACTATAACCGGATCGCTGTTAGTTTTTAAACATCTTCTTTTTTAAACAATTTGTTTAATGTGAAAGAAATAAGGAATTTTCAAAACAATTACAGTATTTGGAATATAAGAAAGGAAATAATCGTATACTTACAGCCCGCCCTACTTGGTTTAAGCAGACATAGATTTTCATTACGCTTATAAGGTAGGTAGTATGTAAAATGTAAAAAATGACCTGGTGCCAGAGCATTTTTATAAATAAATAGGCAAATAATTTGCCCAATTATTACTCCTCTTCTCCGGACTTAAAGCGAAAGCGAAGTGCACATGTGACGACAGCTGCAGCTAATGAAACGAGATTGTATTCACGCATATTTCAACTATGTGTTGTTTTCCAATAACGATATTGATTGGTAATGTCGTGTACGAAAACCGTTGATCTTTCGTTGATCAATTTAATTTTCAATGAATACCTTGGTACCTATATAATATTAAGTATAAACATCTACAAAAGGCTGAGAGCTGTCCTAATAATATGACTGCGTTAATATATACCCACCCGTCTACATTACTTTAAAGTCATACCTATAAAGATTTACCCCAACATCAATGTGGGAAAGATATTTATTGCTTCATGGTAAATTAAAACGTTCCTCCGTGATTCTCTCGCCTCGGTCCAGTGGAAACGTCCGCTTGTATTTTAGTATGCGGGCCGGCGGGCTGGCAGCTATTGTGGTTTGTTTATCGACAAATTTCCACGTGAAAATATACCTGAACAAGACAAAACCGCCTGGTTTTTCGTTTACTCACCCCACGGGTCGGAACATGACTCGTTGTGTCGGTAGGCCAACTTTTCGTTAACTTTATAACAATGAAATTAATGCTAAGTTCGGATGGCGATGAAGTAGTTTTAAGGCTCACTTTGACCTACGAAGAAAGTAAGTACCCTTTGCTGAATTTCTTGCCGGTTCTTCTCAGTACAAGTCTCCCGCCTAGAGTAGACTTACGAACCGATGGCATAGTGACATTCGCAAGAGCTACTTGTAGCTTAAACTGAATAAATAATTTTGAATTTTACCAACCACGTTAGCTTATCTGGAAGTATGCTTCATACGGATTGTTTTCATGTCTCGCTTGTAGAAAATCTTTGTCTTTATAGTATTCTTTTTTTGACTTATGATTAGTAATTATCAAAGATATTTTTAAACCTTCAAAAGTTTCGCAAGCAATAAAATATTAAAAAGTAAGCCATGCATAAACGGCAATATTGTAGATTCATTTACAAACTTTAATTGTACCTAAAGAAACATGTTGAAGTTATTATACTGCCAATAATTTACTGCTACAGGTCAATCAAACGCGATTGTAAGTCGAATTTAAGCTTACAGGGGATATTGGTCGGGTCCATTTTATGGATACATTTGACACGGCAGATATTAAGGTATTTGAGTTACATTGTACGGTTATAATAATAATAATAATAAAATATGTTTATTTTCCCATCACAAAAATAGGTACATTTGAGTAAAGGCTTATTTACTAAAAATTTAAATAGCTTCCCATATTTGTGAGAGACTGGTGCCTGATAAAGGTTTCAGAAGGAAACCTGGGCTACAGGTCGCCAGGCCCTCCCTGCAAATAGTAACTATTTATTTTAACAAAGTACTACTTAACTAATTAACAAATTTTTATCAAGTTAGGTTAGAATTAGCCTAGCTATTTATGACTAATATTATAAGCTTATTTTTTTTATATATTAACAGGTAAGCACAGTGCCTTGATCTCACCTGATATTAAGTGATGATAAGGCCAATGATGGAAGCGCACTTCACCCGGGATCCTCAACTAGTGAGGCACTGGCTATCTTATCTCTAGCTGCCGGAACACAACAATGCTACAAACATTGATGTTATGGCGACATATTTAGATAAGATGGTGGTAGCTAGCCAGGCGGACAAACAAGCCCTACCACCAACCTATCCGAGTACACAAACATGTACCCCCCACTGGGAATCGAACCCGGGACCTCTAAAATAAATAAATAAAATAAATAAAATGTTTCCCACACTCACACCAATTATCTAGCCCCAAGAAAAGCTAAAAAAACCAGTGGTTTTAGCCACTAGACCACAGAAGCAATTAATTTAATTTATTTATTATATTAATTTAATTTGTTGTTTATGTTTTTAATCATTGTCATGTCTAAATTGAGTTAGGTACACCAAGTGTCTTTAGTGTCCAATTTAGGCTTTATTTTAGATTTTAAGGCAGTTAACACACTGCCACGCACCACGCAGTGTAGCGCGTGAATGCGTATTCGAACGTTGCTTGTAAGTATCTCTGTTTGTACAGAAAACACGCACAGTCCAACACACAGAAAATGCATCCCCGCAGATCACGCGCCTACAAGCCTACAAGCGCGTAGGTGCGTCGACATGCAACATGCAGCGTGGTTCGTGGCAGTGTGTTAATCGCCTTAAATCATCTCACATTGTGCGTCTTTAAAGTAAAGTACTGTTTATGTAGAAATATAAAATAATATTCATCATCATCATCATCATCATCAGCTCATTTTATGTACCCACTGCTGGAACACGAGCTTTCCCTATGGATGGATAGGGAGAACGGGCCATAAACCACCACGCGGGCCCAGTGCGGGAGCACTCGCAGACCTGGCGCCTTAACCACTGCGCCATCGAGCTCCGAGGCGAGACTATCAAGGGAGTGCTTTGCCGTTTTGATTTGCGAGACCTTAAATAATTTTCCTAAGCCATTAATTATGTTAAAAGCTATTCGTATTCACTGAGTTGTGGTCTCGTACACCCTCAAACATTAAATCCAAAATAGCCCCCTTAAACAACATAAAAGCCTGGATCGGTCTGTTTGCAGGCCGAGCTGTGTGTAAATCATAACTTTTTCGCCAACGATTTTCGTAAATTTCCCCCCCTGCCCGTGTAAATCACTGGGCGGGCGGCGAGCCACTTCATTTAGTACAACTTAGTGGGATCAGCGGCGGCGCTAACTTTGAACCAGAAGGAGAGAAAAGGAGAGAACCGGCATTGTTTCAAAAGCACGTTGTGGTCAAAGTTAATTTGTAATAATTGTATATTCATCGCTTAGGTAACCCATTTTTTAAAGATATGCTATTTGCTCCCTATGGCCTTTACAGCGGAACCGTGAGAGCGGCCGGAAACTTTAAAAGAAACTTCAAGCCGTTAGCCGTGTGACTAAAACGATTGTGGAAATGGACGTATGAGTGTCCCCGTACCCTACTAGATTCTACTACTAGATACTACTATCTTCGAGAATCGAGAATCTTCTCTGAGACGTTTGGATCAGAAACCAAAAAGATAAAGTTAGATTGGTAGTACTGCTAGTGTTTTAAGTCCACCTGGCCAGCTACTACAATGTTATTTAAATGTGTCGCTTCGCAATGTAAGTAGCATTGTTTGTTTACCGACAGTAATAGATAACATAGCCAGTTCCTTAGCATTTGAAGATGCCAGGGTAAGTGAGCCTTATCTTTATCCTTCATCATATATCATCAAGTAAGATGAAAACCAAGCGCTCACTCAAAAATATGTGCAATCAGATTATTATTGAAAAAAAAAAGTTAACGATATACATACTTTAAAAAAAAAACAGTTACAATAACTGCCCCGTAATACAATCACGCGCCGCCAAAGTTGCAAGCTTTAATTGACACTCCTTTTTTCAATTCCTGTCGCGGCAATATTCACAAAGCAAAACTGCGTCGGCTCATGCATGAAACAATCGAATTTATTTGTTATTCATATTTTACGAGCGGCTCGGAGCATTGCACTACATTATAAATAAAATATTGTGGCGCCACAATGCAACAACGACCAGTAGTGTATCTTAGAACTTAGAAAGACTTACAAAGATTTTGTGCTTAGAAACGTCTAGTTCTCCATCCAACTTAAAGTAATATCCGCAAAGTTGCAAGGCGCGCTTTTAGCTAAAGTTAGTAATATTGCAACAATGAGAAATGAAAACAATCGCACGACGAAATGGATTTACACAATTAGTAGCACTGTTGTTTTTCGTTAGTTCAAATGAAAAAAAAACACTTCTTCAGAAGCAGAAGATAAGTGCGTTTCCACCTTTAGTCTTATCGATTTGCTGGCGATGGATGATGAAGTAAACACTGTTTTTGTTGGTTACATCTGTCAACCCAACGAAACGTTGTTAAAAGTAGAAGTAATACCTTTCCATCGTTAATCTCATCCTGATTGTTTCGACTCAGATTTGGGTCAAGACCAAACAAGATAAAATTTTTACTAGAAAAAATTAAGCTCGAGTGGGAATCGATCCCACGACGAGGCTGATAGATATTTTCTGGTAAAAATTGTATCTTGTGACTATATTTAGCATTGTGAATGCTAAATTGAAAAATAATAATTAAGACCAAACAGTTAAAAAATTTGTAAAACAAAAGTAAGCGTTTTTTTTTTGGTATTAAACTGCCAGCTCGTGTGCACTGTGTCAACGATGTGTCTGCAGAATGGATGATTCGTTCGGCAGTAACACTCCGCAACACGTCATTACGTAGCTTCATAAAAGTTCGCTTTATGCTTTTAGAATTGGTTCTTGCCGCGCTCGGCTCGGAACGCGAACTTTGAATTGCATTCTGAAAATGGAACGGCAACAATATAATATATTTTTAAACGCGAATGTTTGTTTTGTATCTGAAAACTATCTGAAAATGCGAGTTAAAGTTGTTTACAACTTGTATGGTTTCGAAGTAGCGCCTTGTAACAAATATACGAAACATGCATAGGTACAATTTATAGCTTATTTAAAAAAAACACAAATGTTTAAAATATTTCCACGAGCAGGATTTGAACCTGCACTTTTCTGACATACCGGGTCAGGTGCTTTTCCAATTGGGCTATCGTGGTTCTAACCAGCCCGCCGAAATTATTCAACATTATTTACTTTTTACTTTGAAAGCCAAAGGCGCCCATTCAATGTCAACAACTACCACTATTTACTTTTTACTTTGAAAGCCAAGCGTGGAAATTTCTTCAACATTTGTGTTTTTGTAATTTGTTTCGCAACAAAATTTGCGTTAAAATTATTTAAACAGCTTATTTTTAATTCAAAAAACGAAAAAAATATACAAAATGGTTACGTATTGACAAAATTTCAGGTTTAGGGTATATTTAAATGGCTACATCCCGTTTGCTTGTCCCATTTTAAACAGAATGTTAAGTGTATTATATTTTTTTATGCTTTTAATCCGGTATACCAAAAATAAGATTAACCTGTATTGCGAGGGAATAATGTAAAGCTCATAGTTTTGCGTTTATCTGTCAGATTATTTTAGCTTTGCGAGTAAAGCATTTTATAATCTCACGAGTACAGTGTCTTAGACAGATGTAATGCTACGTTTAACCATAAGTCGTTCCAAAGTTTATGTCTAAAGATGAAACGTTTCTTAGATGAAAGGAAAATAAGTGATTGGCCTGTTCTGACAGCTGCCAGTCAATCGTTATAGCGTAGCGGTTACTCCTACCAGATCCCAGTTGATTTGGTTATCATAATTTTGTCTAAATTTCTTTCCATGTAACGGTGGTGGCTTTAGCATCGATACTTAGAGAAATACTACAAGGAAAGTAAAGTATCTAACTATCAAGGTTTCTACCCACCTACAAAATGCGGACTGGATCAGAAGAGCTCATGATGGCAACATTTTGGGCACCCATCCGATGACCAGTCTGCGAAAGTTACTTAACTTCCACTGCACCATCAAGCTGACTGATATACCTCATTCCAATTAGTTTACATTAATTTCCTCTTAATTCATTTGCATCTTAAACTATGTTGATAGAACTTGGCAGACGAAAAGCGACACAGCCATAAACACATTATCAGAGATCGCATTTGTTCGCGGGCGCGGTACACGCGAACACACTTCGCAGATAATTCGGTAAATACAATCTCTTGCACGCGGCGGATGCTAATGAGGCTGACGAGTAAGGAGTCTGCTGGAACAACGCCGCGATGAACTTGGCGCGTGATTTTGTATGGCGACGTCTGTTATGATAATTGATCAGGTGTTACTGTGCCGAAATCAACATGTTATGTTAGCAAGCTTTCATTCATACTTTTGCAAGTGCATATTTTTTCGGGCGTGAACGAGTAAATTTAGCGGAATTGAAACACTACGTATTATTTTAATTGAGTTATGGAAGACGTGTTGGTGAGAGTAGAGTAGGTACGCTGTGTGACGATCTTGTACGAGTTTTGGATAATCCGATTCCGATTTTGGAAATTTTATTTGTCCATATTAATAAAACAAAGTTGGTTAAATCATGAATTTCAAGAAAAGTTTTAATTCATCAATGGCCTTAGTTTCGTTATTACCTTTTTAATATGAGATTTCCAAGAAAATTCTGAAACTCGCGCTGAATACAATTCTATAAAATAAGGAGACTGCAGAAAGAAGGTAAGCTTCATACAAACGTGCTCTCCATACAAACGGATCTCGGAACAGCTCGAAACAGTCCGAGAGATTCCATGCCCGTGAGGGTCTATGTGTGCGTTGCTCGAGCGCGGTATGTAGTAAGCTCACCTTCTGGTTCTCCTTATTTTGTGACAATGCTTAGTTGCTAATTACAATTTAATGTTATCTTCCACGGATGCCACATCGCCGTACAACCTGTAGGTGGCTGATGAATTAATAATTACATCATCATTTTAATTTATTCAACAAAAAGAGAATGGTTGAGTAAAGATTGCAGCGGATGTAATAATAAGTTATCTTACATAGAATTTGAAATTGTAAGATAAGATAAGAAGATAATCATTGATTTGCCAAAAAACATGGTATGAAATGAAAAATTAAAATAAATTGAAATTGTAATTAAATTAAACAAATAAAATTACATAGAACCGTGTAAAGTGAACATTAACTAACTATTGAAAAAGAACTTATTGAAACGCTGCAAATAATGAGAAAAATATATTTGATTTAAAAAAAAATTTGATTTCTTATAGCCAGCAAGTTTTTTTTCATGATTTTAAACTATATCACTGTCTTTGTCCATGCAGTAGTAAGAAAATTCTTAGTCTAACGTATAGCCATGGTGATTGAACGATGGTTTCTCGCATTCAAACCATTTCTTTTAACTAACAACGTTTTGAAATTAATTATTTCTAAAAAAATACATACTTAACCTTCCTCCTTCCTTCTTCCAAAAAGGGAAACAAATAATTAAAAAAATCACAGTTTCCAGTCATCACAATCAGTCATACACAACGTAGCATACGTTACTTAAAACGATTTTTATGTTGAAGTTATTCACTTTTTTCTTATAGCTGCTTGGAGATTTGCTCAAAGTACCTAGAGAATGTTTTGGAGCTGTAGGGAATGAAAGTATAGAAGTTGAATTTTGGAGAACAATAGCTCAATACGCTCATAACGCTCATAACGCTCCAAATGAGCGCATGGGAAAAAGCCAGTTATATTAATTTATCAAGTATTATATATTTTTTTGTATATTACAGGTGAGCACAGTGCCTTAATCTCACCTGATGTTAAGTGATGATAAGGCATTGGCTATCTTATCTCTAGCTGCCGAAACACAAAAATGCTACAAACATTGCTGTTATGGCGATATTTATTTTTATTTATTTACTTAACAGGTCACATCCAAAACAACATAACAACAATTAATATCGAAAATATTGAACTGGTATGCAACCTCAAACAATGGGGTCTCTATCACAATGACCTTTTCGCTGAAAGACAATTCAATTTGACCAAATTCGACAATTAAATAAAGAAAAAAAAACATTACATTACATCATCATCATCATCATCATGTCAGCCAAAAGACGTCCACTGCTGGACAAAGGCCTCCCCCAAGGATCTCCACAACGACCGGTTTTGTGCTGCTCGCATCCAGCGGCTTCCCGCGACCTTCACCAGATCGTCGGCCCACTTTGTTGGAGGCCTGCCCAGACTGCGCTTTTCGGTACGCGGTCGCCACTCGAGAACTGTTCCGCCCCAGCGGCCATCAGTCCTGCGAGCAATGTGCCCTGCCCACTGCCCCTTGAGCTTAGCAACTCTTCGGGCTATGTCGGTTACCTTTGTTCTTCTGCGGATCTCCTCATTTCTGATTCGATCTCGCAGAGAAACCCCGAGCATAGCCCTCTCCATTGCTCTTTGAATGACCTTGAACCTTCTGATAAGGCCCATAGTAAGCGACTACGTCTCAGTCCCGTATGTCATCACTGGCAACACACACTGATCAAAGACTTTCGTCTTGAGACACTGCGGTATATCGGACGAAAAGATATCTCGTAGCTTACCGAACGCTGCCCAGCTTAATTGGATTCGACGATTGATCTCTTTGCTGAAGCTTTTCTTTTGCTGGACCGTTTGTCCCAGGTAAACATAATCGTCCACAACTCCAAGGGCAGAGTCCCCAACCTTCAGAGGAGTGGGTACGACACGTGAGTTCGACATAACTTTCGTCTTCTCCGTGTTCATTTTAAGACCCACTTGTTGAAAGACTCTGTTGAGGTCACCGAGTATTGTGCCGAGGTCTTCCAGGGTCTCAGCCATGACCACTATATCGTCAGCAAATCGAAAGTGAGTGATGTATACGCCGTTGACGTTGATGCCGAGTCCTTTCCAGTCCAGAAGCTTGAAAACATCTTCCAGTGCAGCAGTGAACAGTTTCGGAGATATCACATCTCCCTGTCTCACTCCTCGCTGCAACTGGATAGGTTTCGAGCTTTGGTCCTGAAGACGGACTGACATTGTGGCGTTTTCATACAAACACTTTAACACTCCGATGTCAATTTGGCACCGCTGGAGAGACTGTAGTACGGCCCATGTTTCAATCGAATCGACGGCTTTTTCATAGTCCACAAACGCTAAGCAAAGAGGCTGGTTATACTCTTCGGTCTTCTGTATAACCTGCCGCAGCGTATGTATGTGGTCTATGGTGCTGAAGCCTTTTCAGAAACCGGCTTGTTTTGGACAGCACCTGGTTGGTGCTCTGCCGTTCTTGAGCTGTTTGAGAGCCATACTAATCTCGTACAGGCTGATGTCCGGGATGTCTTCGGTATAGTGCCGGGTTAACTTAGCTCTAGGATCTTTAGCTAAGCTTTGTACAGGTGGCCGTGTGGATGTGTAAAGCTGTCCATAGAACTTCTCGACCTCTCGACCTTCTCGACATTACATCACATGACAAAAAAGAAGACACTATGGAAATAAAATTGGAAATTCAATATAATTATATAATTAATTTTGACTTGATTTATCAGATTTAATACTGTAGCGAGTAGTCACAGCTCAAAATATTATATCTGATAAATCTTTTATATGACCTATTATATAACAACAAAAAATATTGTTGCCCAAAAATGTCAATCTCCGGGTAGGTATTTAGCAACCGTCTCATTGTAGACTCTGCACGTACGCACGATGGGGTTGTAGTATGAGGTGTTGTTTTATATGGTGGTCTTAACCACTAGATCACAGAGTAGATTAAAATAACAGTATTAAGTTATTTCTGGCCAAAAAATCATTTGTGTCTGATTCTTTTTTCGACAATGCACGAGCCACAGTGGCCCACATCTTTGTATAATTATGTCGTTGTTCTTTCAGGAGAACATTGTTTGTGATGTTACGTTACATCAACCTATACCCCCATTAAGGTTACAATGTGCGGGAAGCTCAGAAATACATTGCCTGAGTTTCGCAACAAGGATTAACTCGCGGAAACATTTTGTTGCATCCGGGTCTTTTTATCTATACGCCAGACAATTGTTCGCCGAATTTTATTTATTTAATTATAATTCGATTACCAACATATGTAAAATTAATTACAATAATATATAAAAAATAAATAATATATAAATAATACATATATATGAAAGATATTAATTTAATCAGCTTTCTTGTCTAGTAGTAAGACCACTTGTCTAAGACTCTGTGGTTCTGGTTTTAAATTTAAGCGTGTCATATTTTTTTATAACATTTTTTTTCACGTAGGAGGGGTGGTACCCCGGAGGAACACATCCTACTTTGGTCAGCATGTTCATCGGACCTAGCTGTAAAGCTTAGCTTTACTACCGACCACTCCGCCATCCGCCAGCCAGGGGACGCTCCCCTACGCTGAGGAACCTGAGCAAGCTTCACGCGAATGAGTGGCAAGAGGTAGCGAAGGACAGACCGAGGTGGAAGCTCTTATTATCGGAGGCCAAGACTCACTTTGGTTCGCTGCGCCAACCCAGTTAGTTAGTTAGTTATATCGTGGTCATTTAGTTACCATCACGATAGATAGAGTAGCAGTGTTCTGATAGTAAAAAGTGCGATAACCAGTAATAGAATAGAATAGAATAGATTTATTTATTTCAGGCAACAAAACAGTGTACAAGATGGTAAAATACAGAGAGGCCCGTAGAATAGATACCTTATAGACTAACATACATACAAATAATATATATAAAATAAAAACTATGCTGCCTTTCAGCCAATAGCCTCTTTCATGAAGGCGACAGATGGTCGGTCGGTACTCTCACCACAAATGAGTTAAAATTTACATTGTGGCGGGACTCCAACCGCTCGGCCCTAAGAGTGGCGTTAGACTTCACTCGCATGTACTCTACGAGCTCTTCCGCCTTCGTAGAATAATGAAGTTGGGACACGTACAGCAGCGTCGTCGGTATCGCTGGTGTCTCGGCCCCGTCGGTGCGGTGCCACACAGGTTGCGACAGGCTGGCTTCTTCTTCTTCTTCTTCACCTTGATGAAGCCCTTCTCATCGCAACTGTCAAAATTCAAAATTCAAAATTCAAAATCATTTATTCAGTTTAGGCTACAAATAGCTCTTATGAACGTCATTATGCCATCGGTTCGTAAGTCTACTCTGGGCGGGAGAACTTGTACTGAGAAGAACCGGCAAGAAACTCAGCAAGTGTCCAGCTCTTTTCTCCCTTACAGCGTCAAAAATATTGGAAAATGCCCTATCATAAAAGGACACTTTCCATCACAAACAAACACACAAAAAAAGGTCTTGCCTTGGTACCAGAAGCTGAGCCCAGATTGCGTAGCGGCGGCAGCGGCGTAAGTACGCTGAGGGGTTCACGTGTTCGGTGATGTCTCCACCAGAGCGGAGGGGCTGGCGGCGGTGCGCGGTGCAGCGCACGCGGCGACGGCGGCCGATGGCACATTCATATGCGCCGAATCAAAACTACCGATGGATGCATTTTGCGCCCCGCGACGTGCATTCACATTAGAGGCATATCGGGTGACTCACTTACTGAAGAAGCGTTGCTTAATATCGCGACTTGGGCACGAAACTCACTTACGGTGTTGTTTGATGCCTCTAATTTGCTATGCACTTCAGCCAAACTCGCTTTCAGGAAGGTGATGTTCTTTAGCAGCCTGGTGTCATCGACGTGGCAAAACGGGGCACCTTGTGGAGCTCCTTCGCCACGAATAAAGGTACGTTGTCCGGGTCGGTTTCCTTCAGCAGGCTGATAATGTCCTGGAGACTCTTCAAGGTTCCATTCCTCCATTCATCTGGTCAGCCTTGCCAACGGTCTGGTAAAGCAGCAGCTTGCCCTTGCAAATGTCGTCCTTCTTAAAGTTGAACTTGCAGATCTGCAAGATGCTGACCTCGTCCATGGCGTCGATGGCGTTTTAAATAAACGCCAACAGCTCGTTGGCTATGAGTTGTTAGGAACTCATAGTTGATACACGCGATGCGGCTATTGCCGCGCGAATCGCGAATATGAAATTCTCACTGTCATAATAATCACGTCCGTTTCTGAGCGCACATCGTACTGCACTCTGAATCATCAAATTTTGTAATACCACAGAATTTGTGAAAAGTGAAATACACTTTTTCCCAGATGTGGAATAAAACTATTCACTAAACTGCTCCAATTTCTTGTTGTTTGAGATGTTGTAAATTTTTCATATTTCGACCAAAGTTCTTGATACTGATTACAAAATAACACTACAACTGTTTTTAATAATAAACTTGTATTCCCTGTAACATGAATTTTAAAAAAAGTGCATTTTAGCCTAGTTTTATGTATTCAGCTAAAAGTAATTGTATTGCCAAAATAATGAATGCAAAGCGCTATGACCTCGTTGAAATTCGTTGTAATACGTTCCAGCTTATAGTGAGTATTCCTCCGCGGCGCGTTAACGCTAGCAACCGCTTTCGGCGGTGCTGTGCGGAGGTTTGTCGCTCTTGTGGGTCACCATTAACCGTTGGGCTGTTAAGAAACTTCCACCACATCAGTGGAGTAGAACTACAAACACCTAGCTATGTGCGTAATACATTTTTTATTATTTACTGGAAGTACTATATAAATATATTGATAAAACTTTTCTTAGATGTTACAAAAGTACATTAGGTATTATGTATAAATAAACTTTTTTGCTTATTTATTAATTTTATTTATTTACTTTTGTGATTGGTAATGAAAGAGTTGTTTACAACAACTAAGCATTAAAAAATAGTTGATGGAGTTTGACGATAGTTACTTGGTTTTGGTATCTTAGCTGTATGCCTATTTATACCCGACCATAAGACGATAAGGTAAGCCGGTTTATTTATTTATTTATTTATTTATGGACCATCATTAGAGTTACATGAAAAAATACAAACTATTAATACTAAATTATTAGATACATTTAACTCTAACTATAGATGGCCTCACCGTGCACCTAATACTAATTTATTAACATAATTATACATTTATACCTACAGCAAAACAGCTGCTTCTATGCCATGTATTAAACCTAACTAACTACTAAATATAATAAAATTATAAAAATAAAATATACAAAAAAATACTAAAATAAAGGGCTTTAATATTTTAACATTTTTAAAATTTTACTTTTGAAAGCTTGTAAATTATCGTGGAATATTTTCACTATAAAGTCCTTTTTTACAAACTCCTCAATTAGTCTACTCAACCTAGGAATGAGTGAGTAGTGACCCAATTTGTCACCACTCGTACGTTTTATGCTTCAGTAAAGGTACTGGATGACGTGGCAGACGTGAAGGCACGTTAAAACGAAAACTGCTCAGTAACATTGGATCATCAAGAATGCCTTTTAGCACTTTATATAAAAACATAATAGATATATTTTTTTAGCAGCAGTCTTGTCTTTGCCACACCGACAGAACCGAGAAAAACGTCTTTGGATAGCCTCAATCCGGTCTTTATAGACTTGGTAGTTAGGGTTTTAAATTACGGAGCAATATTCAAGTCTTCCCCGTCTTGACCAGCGAGCGTAGTAACTAAAAGTTTTTAACTTCCTAAAAATTTTTGTGTTTAGATGTAAAAACCCTTACATGTTATGCTTTCGAGTAAACTTTATGTGGCAGCATTTATCTGTATTCTATACCATATTCGTCGAGCACCCATCTACATCGGCCTGCAAGGCTTTGACATCATGAGCATCATTAATATTACGCAAAAAGTTTAAGTCGTCAGCAAACATAAAACATTTGGAGTTCAAGAACCTTCCTTCACATCATTTAAGAACAAATTAAATAGCAGCGGCCCCAAAACAGACCCCTGAGGAACACTGGATGTTGCCACATGAGGCTGTGAGTCATAACCCTTAACTACAACATACGACTGTCTAGAGTTTAAGTAAGACGCTAATAAGGCCAATAAAGCGGCAAATGAGGCACAGTTGCTCCAAAATGACTTAGACAGACTAATTGCTTGGTGTCAATTGAATGGTATGACCTTAAACATAGATAAGTGTCATGTCATCCGTTTCACTAGAAAGAAAAACTTGGTACCTAGAACGTATAGTATTGACGCAGTGACTCTAGCTGAAGTAGACCACATACGTGACCTAGGAGTCACACTTGACAGTAAGCTGCGTTTTAATCTCCATATCGACAACATTGTGAAGAAGGGTTTTAGATCTCTGGGCTTTTTGCTGCGCACTTGTAAGGCTTTTAAGAAACCCACCACTAAAATTGCAATTTACAACGCCCTCGTGCGCAGCACTTTAGAGTATTGTAGTGTCGTGTGGAACCCGCACTATGATGTATACAACAAACGCTTGGAGAGCGTCCAGAAGCGCTTTCTATGGCATTTGTCATATAGTTGCATGTTAGCTAAAAAACTGCCATCTTATAGTGACCGTCTTCGACATTTCCATCTCAGATCTCTTCATTCTCGTAGGATGCTGCAAGACGGTATGTTTCTGTTTAAATTGTTTAACAATCTTACAGACACTCCCTATTTATTGTCTAAGTTAAATATTTGTGTACCTAGGAGTAAGGCAAGATGCTGTAAAAAGTATAAACCTTTTCGTGTTGATTCTGCTCGATCAAATTTAGGTCAGTACTCTCCGTTAAACAGAATTGTCAGCTGTTACAATAAAATACACAATATCAAAGTCGATATAATTAATGAGGGTGGTTTAAAAAAACAATACGAAATTGATATTTTCTCAGGTCGCATGCATAATTTTAAGACAAGTCTGAGAATTGTTCTTTCGGAAATGTAAAAATCTATTGTTAACTTAATGTCAATCGAGACTATCAATGTTGTATTTTGTATTGTGTATTATTTTAAAGTCAATTTGCATGTATTGTTTTTATTATTATTAATTGTAATTTATTTTTTTATTTTATTATTATTATTGTCAAATTAAATGTCAAATTATATGTAATATTATTATTCTTGAACTAAATTATTTTCATTATTACTCTTGTTAAATTAAATTATATTTTTATAGTTAATCGAATTTTTAAATTATTATTATTATTATTATAACTACTTTTGTTAATTTAAATTACATTTTTTATTGTTAATTCATTATATTATTATTATCTTAATCTTAGCATAGTTTGTGATTTTTGCTGTAGCACTTTTGTATGCATGTAGTTTACACCTATAATTGAGGTGACACTTATCAAGCGTCTGATTTATACAGTGTTTCTTTTTTTTAATGTGATGGTGTTTACTTTGTTGGTGTAACAGTGAAATAAATAAATAAATAAAGAACCACCCAGGCCATAAACAGACGAAAATTTGACCAACAAAAATTGGTGATTCACCCTATCGAAAGCCCTCGAGAAATCAGTATAAATAACATCTACTGTCTACCGCTTCTGCCAGGTGAGTAACAAAATCTGCCAAGTTAGTTAGAAGCGGTTGACCGTGAACGTACAAAGCCATGCTGAGTCTCAGTGAGAGCTTGGCTCACATGACGCAAAATAAACGGATGCAGACTCAAAGACTTTCGATAGGGTTGAAAGGATTGAAACTGGTCGAAAAATTTTTACATCGTCCTTCTTTCCCTTTTCGTACACGGGGACTATTATAACCCGGTTTCACACCGCCGGAAATTCACCAGAAAGCAAAGATTGATTGTACAACATACACAACGGTAACGACAACGGCACAGCACATCTGACTATGAATAACGGAGGCAGGTTATCAGGTCCCTCGCCCTTATGTATGTCAAGCTTTTTAAGCTTCGTAAGAACATCAGACCTAGAAAATTCACGCAGCAAAGTGCATTAGCAGGGACGGTCTTTACAGAAATTATACTACTACTATCTGTATCGTAGACTGACGCAAAAAAATCTGCAAAAAGATTGCTTATGTCTGTTCCCTCCGATGCTTCTCTATCATTTAATAACATTCTGGATGGATATGCATTTACCGGTTGTCTCATATCTTTTAAGTACGTCCAAAAGCATTTTGTATTTTTAGCTATGCCTAAGGAATATATTTTAATATAATAAAGCTGAAGAATTTGTTTGTATGTTCTAATCTTTAAAACTGTAAACTTTTTAAAAAATTTGGCTGCTTTGAAAAAATATTTTTGCTTTTTATTTAAATTTTTATGGAAAGCTAAAGGCTATTTAACATCACGCTATGACCCTAAAAAGTCGAACAAAAAAAAGCGCACTAGCGCATTCGGGCGACGCGGTGGGTCGGGGAACAGCTAGTCTATAATATTTAGGTATAATGTCAACACTCTCAGCGTTTTCAGCGCTTTTCTATTTATTTTAATAATGCAAATAATTCGTGCAACACAGTTAAGCTCCTCATTACTTTACATCCCCCTTCCCACCAACAAAATTAATTCACAAGCGTGAAGTCGCGTGCGACAGTTAGGACACAGTCTAAACATAATTCCTCATAGAAATCCAACAAACCAAACACTCAAAACAAGCGCGATAGTTTCGCTGCTGCCGGCAAACTCGCTAAGTCTCGTAACGAGGATTAAATCCGGCTGTGCATCTGAGCTTGCGTGTGCTCTGTCTAATATTTGCCGGCAATACTTCGAATAATAAATTCCAGTGCAACGGTGTCTGATTCAACTTTAGGTGGTTCATAAAATTGACCCATGCGAGCCTGGATATTTTCTTACCAATGATGGTATAAAAGTAGATAAGTTTAGATACGTTATATGCATACAAAACAGCCGCAAAAAATAGTTCAAATTTTTTCGTTGGAGTATCGAACGCAGCGGCCGGCGCGGCACAAGTATTATTAATTTTTAATATTGACTAATATTATTTCAAATGATGTAAAATTGATAGCTTAATCAATTATTTAAGTATTTTTGTCGTAATAATTTCTTTCTGTAGAAATAAATCAATGATGCTATATCGTGCACAACTTGTTAGTCAATATTCTCAGCTTCTCAATAAATGCGGCCATTAATAATTATCATCGTTTCAAAAGCTAATAATAATAATACATATAAATAGACCTGCCTGCGAAATTGCCTATATTGCGGCAAACGCTACTAAAACATCTACTTAACGATCACTAATAACTTCTCGGCTAACTTATAATGGAAGTGATTATGACATTCGTTATTTAATCCATCGGAGGAGGAAAAATACTAAACTCCAACTAATGGATTTCGCTACGAAACGAAACAACTTTTACCTTTACAAAAGCCGCGATATTTATTATTCGCACAGATATTTCTATGCTCTGTTATTTCTGTTTATTTTTATAATTATATCTTATTTTTAAAGCAACTAATTCACGTCCTAGCGGAGTAGACAATATTACGGTAAACACAATTAGTGCTTTCTATTGCTTTAATTTTTTTAATGCGTTTTGTCATTGCGAGTTTTAATTAAATTATTTACAGTATTTTTGCTTGTTTCAACGCTACAAACATATTTACTTTAATTTAAAATTACAGAGTCAAACGTGAGTGGGCACTTTAAATAAACGATGAAAACGCCGTATTTCGTCGTAGGTATATTTGATAATTATTTACTTTTCTCATAATATTCCGGCAACGAATTTGCGTTGCTCTGGTATTGTTTATGTTCATGGATGGTAGTGACCACATTTCTCTTAGACTTGCTCTTTTAGCATTGAAAAAAATATAACAGATAATGTTTTCGTTGAAAAAAAGAAAAACCTGCCAAGTTTCTTTGCTTGAATTGAACGTAATCTGCCGTATCCGACCTCATCAGCTTATCTGCACACCTCGGCTTGGCACCGGTTTCTTTTGTGGGAATACTTGAGCTGATAATACGAGTACAGCCACAAATGACAACTGAGACTTTTGATAATACGAAATTAACGTTATTAGAGAGAAAGACACATTAATGTTTTGTTTTATTCCTTAATGCGGAAGCGTGAGATAAAGGTCGATCTCACCTGATGGTAAATAATGATAAGGTGAAAGGTACAAGCACAACTTACCCAGAATCCTCAACTACTGAAGAACTAACAAACTTAGAAAACACAACAAAGCTAATAATAATATTTTTATGGCGGCAGACTTATATAAAATATTGGTAGCTAGCCAGTCGTGCATAAAACATACTCTAACACCAAACAAACCTTAACCTAAGTACAATGACCACCTCTGCTCTGAATCGACTCCAGGACCTCTAAGCCTCCAGTGGTCTAATCTAAGAACCACAAAGACGATTGAAGTCCATGTTCATAAACTACTTTTAACCAAAAATCAAGTATAAGAGCTCCGCGCACTAAGCTCCAGCATTTACTTACAAAGCTGAAAAGTGTATTCATGCATTTGCTTTCACCGCAAACGCAAATGGACATAATTGTCGATTGCCATTCCAATCCAAGTCGTAGCAAATGCACGACTCGGATCACGGTGGTTGCACACCTTTACATAGCAAACACATATCGAAATGTTTAGCGTTGCATTTAACATTGAAAACGAATTTTTGACGTCAAACTGTGTCAAGGTTTCACAAACCCTACCTCATATAGAAAAGAAGCCGAAACATCTCGGCAAAGGCTTTTTTTAGTTTTCTACTGCTGTGTTACAAGTTACAAGAAGTTTAAAAATCATAACTAAGTCTCGGTAAAGCTAGAACATGGTGTTATAAATAAGCGACATAATGTTTATAACCATACATTTTTGTCTTCAACACAATCTTCTGCTTTCCTACTCTTGACGGCTTTTTAAAATGTCATCGCACTTAATTTTATGTTTAGGATTTTTCCTTGTTATGACATGAGATAAATGAGCGATTAGATTTTTTTTTTTGCATCGAGAAAACACATGGCTCGTATCACTTTTACCATTCTACCACTGAACCGTTTTCGTTGTAAAAAAATAGCTTACACGTAACCTATATACAAGAGGTAAAGGACGTAAGGTACGTCTGTTGTTGGAGACCAAGATCCTCTTTGGATCACTGAGCCATCGTTATTTATTTAATTTAATTTTATTTTATTAGGTACACAAAACAGAATTACAACAAAAACATGATAAACGAAGAAAGTTTTTGTATAAGTACCTATACAAAAACTTTCTTCTTCTCCAGTGTATCCCTCCATCGTATACATTACGAATTTTGTGATCGCACGCGAGATATCATCGAGTGCACAAGCTAAACACCCATTCCCGACATACAAGGGGGAATAGGAGAGGGGGAACCAAGGGGGACCTTGTATTTTACACTTGCCTTTATCAGTGTTTCGGATTTATCTGCCGAATTTAATACGTGAGCGGGCCGTTTCGCATTCCCCATTTCCATTCTTTTGCTGTAGTATCTTTTGAATATAGCGTAATTTAGTATCTTAGGGTAGATTGAGTTCGTTAATTTTGTTACGGGAAACAGAATCAATAACGATAAATTTTTGTTAACTAAGCACTTTATAGCAGCCATTTTAAGATATAATTAAATAGATTTTTTTATCATCATCAGCTTTATTTAGGTCCCCACTGCTGGGGCACGAGCCTTCCTTATAGGCGGATAGGGAAAACGGGCTATAAACCACCACGTGGGCCCAATGCGGATTGGTGTTTGTTAACGAACTCTAATACAGCCGGGACCAACGGCCTAACGTGCCTCCCGAAACACGGAGGAACTCGATATGATAAATTTTTGGTCACCCATCTAATGAGCGGTCTTTGTGAAAGTTACTAAACTTCAGCAATCGCAGACCGAGCGCGTTTACCATTGCGCCACTGTTTTTTTATATTATTTAATCAACTGGTGTAAGTATTTATTAATCAAGAGTTATAGCATGTAATACCAATCTACCGATCTCTGACTCAGAAGATCCGTGTTCCATCCGAGGAGTCCCACCTTACCATTTGCGTCCCCCCAGACGCTATGATACGCGAAAGGCGTTTTCTCCAGTAAAAAGGTGTCACCATTTTATGTCGAAGCCTTATAACTAATACTTAAAAAGCAAGCTTAGACCAGATGAAAGCCAAGTGAAAACAAAGAAAATACTTTTTGTTTTAACAATAATTCCTTTTAAAAAAGTCTCAAAGAAAGGTCAAATAAGATGCCTTATAAATTAGGTTTTTCACATCAAAGCACTCCCCCCGTTACCAGATCGTCAATTCCCAGGTCGAGCAAAGTATATTTCGGATTTTTCGATGCATATCCCAGGTTTGTGATCACCATCCTGCATTTGACAATTGTGGTGATTAACACAGGTATGGACCTGATGTGACCCGGTGATGGCACCGCGGCGAGGAGGGTTTCATCACAGTGGAAAGGAAGAAGAGGAAGCCCGTCTGTCGCAACCTGTGCGGTGTCGCACCGACCGGACCGAACCACCTGCTGCGACCCGCTACACCTACGACGCTGCTGTACGTGTCCCAGCTCCACTACTCTACGAAGGCAGAGGAGATCGTAGAGTATGTGCGGATCAAAACCAAATTCACTCTGAGGTTTGAACCGTTCACGGTTGGAGTCCCGCCACAATGTGAATTTTAATTCTTTTGTGGTGAGAGTACCGACCGAACATCTGTTGACTTTCATAAAAGAAGAGTTTTGGCCAAATAGTGTCATGTTTCGGCGGTTCTGAGGCCGGCTACCGGACACTGCGCTGCGTTGCACGTCGCCGTCTTTACGTGTAGCATAGTTTTGGTTTTATTTATAAATTGTATGTATGTTAGTATGTAAGGTATTTAAAATATGAACCTCTATGAAACTTACCATCTGTACATATTATTGAACGAAACGAGGAGCTCGATGGTGCAGTGGTTAACGCGCCAGATTTGCGAGTGCTGAGGTTAAGCAACTTTCGCAAAGGCCGGTCATCGGATGGGTGACCAAAAATTATCATCTCGAGCTTCTCCGTGCTTCGGAAGGCACGTTAAGCCGTTGGTCCCGGCTGCATTAGCAGTCGTTAACAATTCCAATCCGCACTGGGCCCGCGTGGTGGTTTATGGCCCGTTCTCCCTATCCATCCATAGAGAAGGCTCGTGCCCCTGCAGTGGGGACATAAAAATGAGCTGATGATGATGATGATAATTTGTTGCATGAATTAAATGATTTATATTCTATTATATTTAGCCACTGCCCATCAATTGTAGTGATGACTTGATTTCAATGATGGAGGCCTTTGCCCAGCAGTGAGCAAGTTAAAAGGCTACTAAGGTGCCTCTTTGTTTTCTTCGGTATTCAGATCCTAGTTCGTGCATGTTACGCCGTTTATCCGCGGCGCGTGTTGTTGCCTGATACTTGGAAAAGGATTGACGAGACGCGAGACTGTCGCTGATATTGTCTTATCGATTGTATTATGTTTAATCGCTAAAATATACTTGATAACAATAAATAAACTCATAAGCATATTCATAGTCTTATTCCTTCTAGATGGAGGCTTTTATTATCGGAGACCAAGACTTATTTTGGGTTGCTACGCCGACTTATTTTATGTGTATTGTAAATGCAAAATTCAAAATAATAAATATACAATCATTGTTTTTGTTCCCGGTGGTCGACGTATGGGAGATTGTGATGGTGGAGGGTTCCATGGCGATGGTACATAATGACTGCGTCTCTTTATGTGATGTTGTATATTTACAGTGACTACATTGTGACTAACTTATTACCTAAACCTTACAAGACTTACTATTTATACAATAACAACTATGTAGATGTTGGAGGGAGGACGCCGTGTCTTATCTTTGTCAGATGTACACGCGATTAGGAATGCGTTTACTAACTTTTTAACCATACGTGAGGATAATAAATTATGTGACGACCGCGGGCCGACAGTTTTTAAAATTTTTTCGCAATTAAATTAGGTACCTACTAAGATACCTACAAGTAAATTCGTGTTTTTATACTCGCTCCTACTTTTATTTTTATCAGGGTGTTTAGCGGCCCGTGAAGTTGTCTCTATAGTTAGGAAAGTGATGAAACGCGACACGCGAGACGTGACCGCCATTCCTAATGTTGTACCTCGCTTCGTAAAACGAACTATAGCTAGCTTAGTGGTGGGGTGTTGGCGAACTCCACTAGGTACTGTATTAACAGTTAATGAGTTGAGAAAGATAGTCTAGATCTGGTGTGTTTATACGCACTTAAGATTTATAAATAGGCAACACCTGTATGGATACTTTTTGCGAGTAGGTGATCACAAGTTTGGGCTATGTATCCGAGGATCAGAAATAAACTTAACTCGACCTTAGTCTTGGTCCAGTTGTAAAGCAACTTTCGCAAAGGCCGGTCATTGGATGGGTGACCAAAAACCGATCATCTCGAGCTCTTCCGTGCTTCGGAAGGCACGTAAAGCCAATGGTCCCGCCTGCATTAGCAGTCGTTAACAACCACCTTCCGCACTGGGCCAGCATGGTGTTTTATGGCCCGTTCTCCCTATCCATCCATAGGGAAGGCTCGTTCCCCAGCAGTGGGGAGATAAAATAAACTGGTGATGAATTTCTACAGTACCTAATACTGCTTTACGAACTCATGGTTAGGTAATGTAAACTAGGACTTTCGTATATCAGGCCGAGCGCTATGCCACTCGCCCTCTGAGGCAATTTACTTCATAATCACAAATAATAGATAATTTAACTTAGCAACAGCTACATGTTACATGGGCCTAGAGTTTATCTCGTAAAAGAGTAAAAGTTAGGCGGATAGTTGGGCGGGGAGACGCGACACATTTGCCTACGTGACTTAACACGATAACGCGCCAGTTCTGCCACTCGTGTTGCTGTCAATACGTTAGATGCTCAATTTATTTTTTTATGTAAATCAATGAACGGTTGAGTCGTTTGTTAAACTACAATACTGGTGTTTATAGTTAGTAGCTAAATAAATGTAGTGGCTAAAGCTTGTATTTAAATGCGCTAAAAAGAAAGAAATAAAATTTTACTTTAAAACTTTTACTGTCAGCTTATAACGTCATTACACAATTTATATGATATAAAAGCTTGTCACGAGATTTAAGTACTCGTATTTACTTTGATTGAAAATTTTAATAGTTTAAATCAATTACATCAAGTTATTTAAATTACTGGTTTATCTACACAAGTGAATCTTGCGACAAGCTTTTATATCATATTAATTGTGTAATGACGTTATAAGTTAATAGTAAAAGTTCTCACCAACTTCGGAAAGTAATAGTTTTTTTTTTTTTTTTAGCGCATTTAAATAAAAGCTTGTTTTTAAAAAAAAGGTTTTTTACTTTTAATTTTTTTTTACTTTTTAGTTATCGTCCTTTCATTTAATACCCATATTGTAGGCAAGCATTAAAAACTTATTCCGCCATATTGGATTTAGAGTGATGTCACTTGAGTTATTCTCAACAAGCCCTTTCATTTGATGCCCACATTGTAGGAATGCATTAATAGTTATTTGTGCAACAAGAGAGCACAGTCGTTTTTTGCTGCGAGTGCTGATTTTGAATCCTGAGTGTGGCGAGGGATTTAAAGGCACGAGATGCAAAAAACTTTGCTCTCGTGTAACACACATAACTTTTCACTTCAGCTGCGAGAACACTTTAGTAGATAAAATATATTACGTAACATTATTGAAACTAAAAATAAAAATATTCAGGTTAAATATCAGTTTTATTTGCAGTATATACTTATTTTCATTTAAATACAATAATAAGTTAAACATTCAATAAATTACATTAAAAGACATAATTATCTTTTTGCAAAATTTCTTTAGTTAGTTCTATTCCGAACGTGTTTGTCTTTGAGGCCGAATTCAAAATTGGAACTTCGAAAGGGCTGGTCTTTGTCTCTCTCTCTTTCTAATGGCGGGAAAGAGATAAAGTGTGAATGTGTCGAATTGTATGATTAACCCAAGGCTGAATAAAAAATTCGCGGCTTTCTAAAAAAAAATAAAAAAGTTACTTTGTCTCACTCAGTGAGCAAAATCGCATTTTGCTCACTGATTTCAGGCAGCAAAACCTACATGTTTGAGCTACTGAAGTGAAAAAATAATTAATCCGCCATCTTAGGTGTGTCACCATCTTGGATTAAGAATGACGTCACACAATAAACCATGCATTGTCATCTAAATTGAACGTGTATACAAATTTCAGCTCAATCGGTTGAAGATATCTGCTTCAAAATTGAGTCTCTAGCTTTAGAAGTCCGCCATATGGGATTTAGGGTGACGTCACTTTATTTTTCGAGTTATTCTCAGCAAGCCTTTTCATTTGATACCCATATTGTAGGAATGCATTAAAAATAAATAGCCGTCATCTTGTGTATGCCTCCGTTAGAATAACATCAACACAATTAACCATGCATTGCCATCCGAACTGAACATGTATACAAAATTTCAGCCCAATCGGTTGAAGATATCTGCTTCAAAATTGATTTGCAAGATTCCACCCGGACAAACATACATACATTGAAAGTTAAATAAAAGCTTGTAAAAACAGTATAACAGTAAATTAACGAATTCATACGTAGGTATGTGATATCCATTGTGTTAGATATTATTTACATTAACACAAATGCTGAAAAAATTTCCACGAGCAGGATTTGAACCTGCACCCTTCTGACATTCCGGGTTAGGTGCTCTTCCAATTGAGCTATCGTGGTTCTAACCAGCCCGCCGAAATTATTCAACACTATTTACTTTTTACTTTGAAAGCCAAAGGCGCCCATTCAATGTCAACAACTACCGTCACTAACATCCGATCATAATATTTTTACAAATATTAAAGATCATTTAAGAAGTAAGCAAGCTATTTATAAATATTCAAATAATTTTTTAACGCAAATTTTGTTGCGAACAAATTACAAAAACACAAACGCTGAAAAATTTTCCACGAGCAGGATTTGAACCTGCACCCTTCTGACATTCCGGGTCAGGTGCTCTTCCAATTGAGCTATCGTGGTTCTAACTAGCCCGCCAAAATTATTCAACCTTTTTTACTTTGAAAGCCAAAGGCGCCCATTCAATGTCAACAACTACCGTCACTAACATCCGATCATAATATTTTTACAAATATTAAAGATCATTTAAGAAGTAAGCAAGCTATTTATAAATATTCAAATAATTTTTTAACGCAAATTTTGTTGCGAACAAATTACAAAAACACAAATGCTGAAAAAATTTCCACGAGCAGGATTTGAACCTGCACCCTTCTGACATTCCTATTGAATATTTATATCTATACTCTGGGCGGATCTTCTTTATTCAATAATAACAACTGTCGTATTCTTTATAACTTGTTTTATTTTGTATAATCTACATGACATGACACTTAAATCAAAAAAACCTTCTTTTTTTTTTTTCGATACAGTGTTGCTAACAGTGACAAGATGAGAAAAGAGAAATGTTTGAGTTGTACTTTCAACACTCTTCCTCAACACATACATTTCTCATCACAAGACCTAACTCTTGCACAATATTAACAAAAATATTTTTCCCTAAGGGTTTTGTAAAAACATCAGCTAACTGTTCTTTAGTACTAATGTACTTTACACATACAATGTTTTGTTCTACCTTTTGTTTTATATAATTATATTTAATATCAACATGTTTCAGTCTCTTTTGGTCAGAATTTTTAATTGCCTTTATAGTGCTTTGATTATCTTCAAAAATAGTTACAATGTCGACTTTAATATTTAAATCAGTTAATAATTTTAGCATCCAACAAGCCTCCTGTATACATTCACATAGAGCTACAAATTCTGCCTCGGTAGTGCTTAAGGCAACCGTGTTCTGCTTTTTCGATTTCCACACAACAGTATTATTAAAGACTTTAAACATGTATCCAGATGTTGATTTTCTATCATTAGTTCTAGCAAAATCAGCATCTGCATACCCCAACACAGCTAAACTAGATTCATCTTTAGTATACAACAATGCCAAATGAACAGTATTTTTTACATATCTTAACAATCGCTTCAATGCTTTCCACAACTCAACATTAGGTGTAGATTGAAATCTACTTAAATAGTATACAGAGACAGCTAGGTCGGGTCTTGAACCTACAGTAGCATACATCAACGACCCTATCAATGACCTACATTGGTATTCATAAGACATATCAACAGGTGTGTTTTCATCATATTTATAATTTGCGTCCATTGGTGTGTCACAACCTTTACAGTTTTGCATATTATATTTTTTTAGCACATTTAGTAAGTATTTAGATTGATCTATTGAAATTCCTTCAGAATCATTTTGAATAGAGATACCTAAGTACATCAAATTATTGTCACCCATGTCCTTCATTCGAAATTGAGCTTTCAAAAAGTTTTTTACTGATTCTATTTCCTTTATGTTAGAACTGAGAATTAATAAATCGTCAACATATAGAAGTAAGTACAAATCCCCTTTGCTAAATAAACAGTAGTCATTATCTGAACGTTTGAAACCATACAATGTTATAGTTTCATTAAATTTTTCATACCAATATTTTGGTGATTTCTTAAGTCCATATAAGGATTTTTTCAGTTTCAATATATAGCCTTCTTGTATTTTCATCCCTTCAGGTGGTTTCAGATACACATCCTCATCTATTCTTCCATATAAAAATGCTCCTTTTACATCCATTTGATGTATATGGTAATCCTTTCTTGCTGCAACGGATAACAAGATCCTAAGTGTCTGTAATCTTAAAACAGGTGAGTATACATCTTCAAATGTCTCTTCCTGTTGGTATCCTCTCACTACTAGTCTTGCTTTACACAAACTTCCATTTCCTATTTCCTTTCTTGTAAATACCCATTTTCCATCTAACATCTTTTGATTATTCGGCTCTAGAACTTCTTCAAAGGTCTTACTCTCTTCCAGAACCTTGAGCTCCTCCTCTACCGCCTTCTGCCAGTCTTCTTTATCTTTCCTTTCTTCTATGTCTTTATAAAATAGTGGCACATTTTCCTGGTTACTACATAGCAGGGCATATAAAGCTTCATCATCTGTTTCTTCCAAGTCCAATACATAATCTTCTTGCCATTTTGGTTTCTGTATTTTCCGTTTTTCTCTTCCTTCTTTACTGCTTCTCTCTGGTTCTCTTTCTTGTTCATTATTTTCTGTAACCTTTGGTTTTACAACATATTCCTTATCTGTCATTTCCGGTAAAATCTTGTCATTTCTGTGTTTTTTTTCTGTCTCTTCCAAAGTGTCATAATCTGGTATATATAATGTCTTAGCTAATCCTATAGATTTTTCATCAAATACTACATTTCTTGCCGTTACTACCTTATATGTCTCTTCATCAAAAAGTTTATATCCTCCTATGTTATATCCAATCATTATCATTTTCTTTCCTTTGTCATCTAGCTTCTTTCTTAGTTCTTTTGGTATATGATTGTAGGCAGTACATCCAAACACTCTAAAGTTCGATACATCTGGCTTGCGTCCTTCCCATAGTTCGCTTGGAGTTTTCTCTCTTCCTGAAACTGGACTCCGATTAGTAACATATGCTGCAAACAGAACTGCTTCTCCCCAAAATTCTTTTTTCATCTTTGAGTCTATTAACACTGCTCTTGCCTTTTCCATCAATGTTCTATTCATTCTCTCGGCTACAGCATTCATTTCTGGATTGTATGGTACTGTATGTTGCATGATGATCCCATTCCGGTTACAAAATTCCCTAAACTCTTGTGAAATATATTCGCCACCATTATCCATTCTCAGTTTTAACAAATTGCAATTAAAATGCTTTGTTGCTATATTATAATATGTTTCAAACCTTTTGAAAACTTCAGATTTATTCTTAATCAAATACACAATAGTAAAATGAGTGAAATCATCAATAAATGTTACAAAGTAATTATTACCATCCCAAGTGGCAGGTTGAATTGGTCCGCAGACATCCGAATGAACTATTTCTAGTGGTTTTCTTGCTCTAATACCTACTCTATTAAATGGCTGTCTACTACTTTTTGCTAAAATACATGGTTCACACAAATCACTATTAATTACTTTATTTATTAATTCTGACATGCCATCAACTAAATTTTTCTTCACTAGTAAATTTAAATTATTTGTACCAAGGTGGGCAAAACGTCTGTGCCATAAATCAGTATCTACTTTACTCGCAAAATTGCATGAGTTTACATTCACATTGCTTCGACAATAGACAGTATATAGTGTACCTGTATTGTTTCCTATAATCATTACATAATTATATTTGAATACTCTCACCTTTCCTCCATTAAATTCAACCCTTAAACCAGCTTTTTCCATTTTGGATACAGACAACAGATTTTTTCTCAAATCTGGAACGTAATAAACATTTTTTATTGTACATTTGTTTTCACTTTTACCTACTTTAAATATTACCTCTATATTTCCTATACCAATTGCTTGTAGACTGATATTATTTTTAGCCGCAGCTATTCTCCTCGGTGTTTGTAATTCGACATAGTCTGTAAAATAGTCTTTAGAATTAATAAGGTGGTCCGAGCACCCTGAGTCTACACAGAATTCTATCACTGACTGATCAGTATCGCTTACATGGTTCACTTCTCCACTTAAAAATGCACTTGACTCCTCAGCATAATTGGAGCTTTCATGTCCTCGTCCTTGACTCCATGCTTGTCCACGTCCAGTATATCCTTGTCCACGTCCAGTATGTCCTTGTCCACGCCCAGTATAACCTTGTCCACGTCCAGTATAACCTTGTCCACGTCCAGTATAACCTTGTCCTCGTCCAGTACTCCAACCTTGTCCACGTCCAGTACTCCAACCTTGTCCACGTCCATAACTCCAACCTTGCCCTCGACCAGTATTCCAATTTTGTCCTCGCCCAGTAAAAGTATTGAAATTTCCTGTGTGGCCACCTCTCCATTGTTGACACTGATACTTTTTATGGCCTCTTCTACCGCAGACAAAACAGTTAAATGCATTTGTGCCTCGACTTTCCATTCCTGTCCTATCACCAAAGTTCTTTTGTTTTTCTTCCTCCGCCAACAACCTGTTTCGCACCATATTAAGTGTTAAATCTCCAATTGTCTCCAGAGCTGTTACTACAGGCTCATATGATTTCGGCATTGACAACAATATATAATTAATTTTCTCTTCCTCTTTTATTTCTGAGCCGGCCTCTTCTAACTGTGTGCAAATTTCTTGTATTTTTGTGAAATGTTCTTTTAGGGAGTTCTTATCATTGTATTTTATTTCACTTAGTTGTCGTCTCAAATATAACTTACTCCTAGTCCCTTTATCTTGGAAATTTTCTTTCAAGTTTTCGAACATCTCGAAGGCTGTTTCTTTTCTTACATATTCTAAATGGCTGTCTGCAACGGCGGATATCAGAATGGCTTGCGCCCGCGCTTCCAATCTTTTATCTTTTTTGTAAAACTCCTCGCTTAGAATCGCGTCCTCGCATTGATTTTCTCTTAACACGCTTTTTATTCTGAAAGACCAGTTATTAAAGCCTTCCCCTTGAAACTGCTCCACTCGATTATATATGTTGGACGCAGACGTCATTTTTTTCCTTCCGAACACAATCTCACTTTTGCAATATACGCCAAACCAAATCTTGTATTCCAGTCTTTGATTAGTAACTTGTCGTCCCAGTATTTGTTACTGGGCCCATAACTATTGAATATTTATATCTATACTCTGGGCGGATCTTCTTTATTCAATAATAACAACTGTCGTATTCTTTATAACTTGTTTTATTTTGTATAATCTACATGACATGACACTTAAATCAAAAAAACCTTCTTTTTTTTTTTTCGATACAGTGTTGCTAACAGTGACAAGATGAGAAAAGAGAAATGTTTGAGTTGTACTTTCAACAATTCCGGGTCAGGTGCTCTTCCAATTGAGCTATCGTGGTTCTAACTAGCCCACCGATATTATTCAACCTTTTTTACTTTGAAAGCCAAAGGCGCCCATTCAATGTCAACAACTACCGTCACTAACATCCGATAATAATATTTTTACAAATATTAAAGATCAGTTAAGAAGTAAGCAAGCTATTTATAAATGATCAAATAATTTTTTAACGCAAATTTTGTTGCGAACAAATTACAAAAACACAAATGCTGAAAAAATTTCCACGAGCAGGATTAGAAAAAATTATTTGAACATTTATTATTTACATTAGTTTGAGCAAATGTCAAAAGATGGATTTTTGCTTTGTTTATCACGTTAGGTTACCGGATTTTTTTAATATTTTTATAGGCATATTTATCACTTAACATACCGTTCCCTATCCGATACCTTAAAGTTTTTATAACTATTTGTATATTACTTACCGAGCGTCATGCCTTGTCTTGCTTTTTAAGAGAAGGTAGAAGAAAAGAATAGAATAGAATTTCATTTCTAATATAAATTTGACTACGAGTATTACTAATGCAGTGACTTACATGATTAATAATTATTTAACAAATTGTTTTTTCAAGATGTAAATTGTAGTCACAAGTGTGTCGAAACCGTTTGTACTTAACTGCAATAGACAAGTTGCGAGGTAGTACCGTGAAATGGGTATACAAACTAGCAAATACAATTTGGATGTTCTAACTGTCTATCAGATAAATTCCGAAAATGTCTGCCAACACCGTTTCGTCAATATACCTTAAACTTAATGTACATATGTATTTTGTATATATTTGCAAATGATATAGGGTAATACAAAAAGGCTTACTGAAATGAAGTTAGTAAAAGCAAATAATCGCGAAATCACCATAAGTGTCTAAAAGATATCTTCCACCTTTTTAGCCTTCAAAGTAAATTATAAAGGCTGACAGAACGGTCGCCTCCCGTGGATGGGAGGCGACGTTGGCGTTACTCAATCAAAATGCACGCCATGGTGAAGTCGGCCTATGTCGGCTGATTTAACTAAGCGACGAAGTGCCCTGTGCCGCAAATAGTCAATCCAGGTCACGTGATAACTGATTTGGGGGATCCATAAAGAGTGTTTGGGCCTACGGAAAAGGGGGATAGAAGGAAGACGGAAATGGGAGATGGAGGGAAGAAGGTTCATACCCAAGCAGCAGTTAGTAGATAAAATTAGCTGGTGATGAATAATTAAAACTCTATAATGCAAGAGGAGATTGATTTCAGCGAGTTGGATTGAGCCACGATAGCATAGGTAGTGCACTTGACCCGTCATGTAATGCGGTGCGGGTTTGAATCCCCCTCGTGGATTTTTTTCAATACCTTGTCGTTTTTCAAATTAAAATATGTATGTAACAAAATTTGCGTTATTAATTGTAGCAGTTATTTTAATAAAAATATAACTTAACAAATAACAATTTTTACAGATAATGGGTGTTATAAATCCTATCATAAATGAAATAAGTAAGCATTCTTTATGAACAATTTATTCGTAGTCGGAAATTATTGTTTGGTTTTTTTTTCTTTTGTGTTGGTGTTTATTTTCTTTTATTATTTTTTTTATTCTTATTAGTATTCTTAGTGCAACCGAACCTTAAATGTGAAACATAGATTGGAGCAAGATGTTCTTATATCTAGTAGGTCGCAATGTAGCATAAGTTTTTTTTACATTACTTAAATGTAACATGGATAACGTTGCAACCAGTTCTGTAAGCCAAATATATATAAAAAAAAGTAATTTTTGTGCAAACTCTGTAGCTGAAATAAATTCTTCGCTAATGCTACGCAAATCCCAAATGATTCACCGCCAAACTGCATTCTCATATCAAATAGGAGCCATTTCGGAAAAAATGCCGCTGTAGCGGTCCAAGAATTCGATTTCGTCTGCAGCCATGATGTATGCCCGCTTTATGAGCAAATTAAAATGGCGGCGTGACTTATGACGTCATAACGTCGCCACTCACGCCACTTCCGGGGATCACGGACAAAGTCATTTGGCAGCTCGTTGAGAATGCTTACGATGCTTGAATTTGCAGTAACATACAAATTCTTAATTGACAATTATTTTTGTGGGTGTGCTACTTTTTGAAATTAACTTTACTTTACTTTTTATTTGAAGTGCTAATTGCTGCACTGAAGCTGAATCAAATATTTATAAAATATTTATAAAATACAGTGAAAAAATTAAACGCCAACCCGACCCAGCCAGGAAACGAACCTGGGTCGTTTGTTATCCAATTTTTGGTATTTCATCTGAAAAGATGAAGATGGCACTGTGCCGCAATAAGCACTCAAAAATTAAAAAAGCAGTTACAAAATTCAGCGACTACGTCAGGCTTCCCGGTAGCATAGAGGTCAGTGCAGCCGCCCGGATTGTAGAAGACCCAGGTTCGATTCCTGGCTGGGTCAGGTGGGCGTTTAATTTTTTCACTGTATTTTATAAATATTTATTTTACTTTACATAAGACACTGTATACTTACCTTTACACGTTTATTTTATATATATAATTGTATATATTTTATTAAACTAAGAAAATATTGAAACCGAATTAAGTTTGTCTAATTAATCCAAAGTTTTCATCATAATTATGTCCTAAGATAAAATGTTAATAGAAAAAACTAACCAGTCTCAAAGAGCTCGAGTGGAAATCGAACTTACGATCTTTGAATAACTGGTCCCATGCTCTGACCGCTGAGCTACTGAGACAACAGAAGACTCGTTGAATTTTTCTAGTACTTTGTGATTTACGCTGCATGCAAACGAGCCGAGGTCGTGGGTTCGATTCCCACTGAGGTTCCTGAGACTGGCTGATTCTTTATAGTAAAATGTTATCTTGTTACATAGCATTGTGAATGCCAAACACAAAATAATAAAAATATTAATGTTTTTTTTTGGACAGTGGAAATTATTATATAATATTTATGTCCCACTCCACTAGCGGTCTTCGCATATGGACTTGCTTATAGGTACTTAACATAAGAATAAGAATAAGAATAAGAAACATTTATTGACCTGCACAAAAACAAATACAAACAGATGAGAAAAATAAAAATAAAATAAAACAGAAGAACATCTTAAAACAATTAACACAATCACAAAAAAAAAACAACCAAACATCAAATGGACTTGCTTATAGGTACTTATCAAATGGAGCGGAGTCATTTGCCTACTATTTTTTATATCTAAAAAACAAAAACCTACTCCTACATAAACATTTTCTATAATTCTAGCTGACTGGCAGACTTCGTACCGCTTTGACAACAAAACAAACAAATCGTTTCCATGACAACAAAACAAACAAATCATTCGTCCGCTTAAGAACACCCGTATCCCATGATGGACTCCTATAACAGCGCCACCTTCCGGGTCCAATTGTAAATCTAAACCAATCTCGAATCCATTTGAACACACACAGAAAATTTTATCCAAATCGGTCCAGCCGTTTAAAAGGAGTTCAATAACAAACGCACAGAAGATTTATATACATAAAGATGATGCATGTTACATAGTTATAGCTAAATAGATCTATTATTCTACATTACGTTTTCTCCCACCATCATTGTTAGGTATACATACCGCCCCTATTAATCGCAAAAAAATAAAATAAATAAATATTTTTTGTTACAAGTTTTGTGAATATGAAATGCCTCGCCTAGACCGTGAAAGTAAACAAAAATGGTAAGACGCAAATCGCAAATCGTAAACACAAGCGCCGGCGGAGCGTTACGGCGCCTGTATTATTTAGACGTATCAGCCTCCGTCGAGTTATTTGAGCGGCCCGTTTTATGGTTGTTTAGCATTCCTCCCGGAGGTACTCGCGCGTACTCGTCGTACATCACAAAATAAGGAGACCTCAGAAGGTGAGCTTAATCACAGTACATGCAAGATTTACATACAGTATTCTATCTTCGAGGAGCTCGATGGCGCAGTGGTTAACGGGTCCGCGTGGTGGTTTATGGCCCGTTCTCTCTATCCATCCATAGGGAAGGCTCGTGTCCCAGCAGTGGGGACATAAAATGAGTTGATGATGATGATGATTTTATCTTCATACAAAGCCGAAATGACGCGCTTCGAAATGTCGGTTGGCATCGGTTAGCAGCAGTCGCGAGTGCCGTAGTGACGTGCGGACACAGACTGACAGCGTGTGACGCTACCGTGTGCAGTAACCTAATTTCCTCAATAGAATTTGAATTTTATGCCTTAATAATATAGTTGAAAATATATTGAAAAATTTAGACAGTTTTGGATTGGTTGATGTGCAGGCGACTGTACATCATGGCATGGCATACATTTAGAATATATTGCTCAGTTTATGGATATTTAAATTCATCCATATTGGAACTTGATACCTATATTATTTTTTAAATTGGCAACTGAGCCGGTAAGGTTAGGTACATAAAAATATCATTATTTAATTTTAGGTAGCTTAATACATATCGCGCTCGAGCAACGCGCACATAGACGGACACAGAATCTTGGACCATTTCAAACCAGTCCAGTCAGCTGTTCCGAGTCTCCGTGTCCGTGAGAGGTTGTCTATATGTATGTGCGTTGATCGAGCGCGTTTGTATAAAGCTTACTTTCTGCAATCTTGTTATTTTGTGTCGTAATAAGTTTACGCTGGAATAAAACTTACCATATTGTGAATAAATATTTAGAAATACTAGTTAGTCGCCCAGTGGTCCAAAGTCGACCGAAATTTAATAAGGCTGCACAAATTGTATCCTAAGCATTGAAAAATTAAAAAAGATAGAATGTAAGTTTGGATTGGCATTGACAGATTTCGGGCGCGGCTCCTCTGCCATTTTTGAAATTTTTGAAAAGAGTATAATATCCGTATGTGTCAAATACATGGTAGTGTGTGTAACGTGTGTTTTATTGATTTAATGTATTTTTTTTGCATAATAAAAAAATATTAACATTCTGCAATCCTTCTCTATTTAAATTATAAGTTTGTGAAATTTCATACTCCTCTGTCCGCGCAATTTTCGTAAAAAGGGGTACAAAGTTTTTTGCTTCACGTATTAATTTATAGATATTTAATACATATATATGAAATCTTTTTATTATTTGACTACAGGAGGCGTGTCACTTCTAACCTGATGATTAAAGGTGATAAGACCGATTACTTGTTCCAAGCTGGTAGGCTACTCTTGACGCAAACTCAATCTCAATACAATTCCAATGCGATTAATATGTATCGATATTGGTATAAGTTTCGCAATTTTGGAACTCCCCATCACGATAATAATTTGTTCACTCAACTTCCACGCAATTTAATTCCAATGTAGCGCTATTATCGCTTTTAAAAGTGCCATTTGAATTTTTTTGATTTGGGATTGGAAATTGATTATTGCAATTGTTTCAAGAGTAACCCACCTGGTCTGGGATCTGAAAATTAGGTAAGTATCAGTTGTCTAACTACCTGTGCATGTCGTAAAAGCCGACTAAATTATGACGATTATGCTAGATGTGGCGTCGAGGTCACCAACATAAAGTTCACTTAAAATTGGTGACATTTGATGCTCTGTAAAATGTATCATTATTTATTTACAAAGTAACTAATTAAAGACGATAACGTAGCATAAATCATAATGATAAGTGATAAAGATTTGACTGTGTTTATACAGATGTATACCTATATCATCAGAGTATTAAAATTCATAGTACCTAATAGTGTGTAATATAAAATGTAAATGTGTGTTTGTCTGTGTGGAAATATGACGATGTTTTATACTCAGAGCTCATTTTTTCCCACACAAAATTTATTACTTCGAGGTCGTGTAATACACAGACTTTTTAAAAAGGCGTTGTCATTTCCTGCCTTTGTGGGTAAGGGGATGAGAGGTTACTTTGATGAAGTGGCAGGTTTTTAATATCATAACAGAGTCTTTATATTATCTATAGAAAAAATGTAGGTCTGGAAGAAGAATAATAACAAAGTTAAGTAATTTTCTTAATTCCAGGTGATCAGAATAATATTATCTCCAACTTCTCTGTACAACAGAATGCACAATTAGCAATCGGTCTCAGTTTTTGTTGTAAGACAATCTAATTATTAACATAAATAACAATAAGCTTCATTTTTCCCACCATAATTAATTTAAACAATGTTTTTCAGTACAATTTCATTGATTATTTAGTGGAAGACTGATGTCTAAATTAGGCTGTAGATTTCCATTCATTGAACTGAGCACCAGATCCTCGACCAATCCGATCCAAACCCCTCGAAGAATCTAGTAGGGCAAGGGCCGCTTGCATGACGCCATTCTCTCTAAAAACCCTCTGACATGCTTGAGAAACCTTAAATTTCCTCTTGGTGATTGGCTGGTGATGCTGAAAAGGTTAACTAAGGCCAGCTAAGGCCAACAGCAAACTCCCTCCAAAAAAACCAGGTCTCCCGACTTCAGATATTTACACTAATAAGCCTGTTTAAAAATTACATGGCACTAATTAAAATATCTATATCTCAATAGGATATAATATAAGATAACATTATATACGTGAGTATTAAATAACATTAACTTCACACTCTTTGTTATCTTTTTTTATTACGAAAATTTTTTGTTTCATCTTATTTTCATTTCTCTTGTGTGTATGTCTCTCATTTTTTTTGTATGTTAAGTATGTGTGTGTTGTTAAATAATGTTTTTCTTCTTTATTCTTCTTAACAATAAGTTCAAACTAAATGCCTTGGAACGAAATAAGCTTCACTAAACCGATTCGATGCCGCCCCGGTATACGGACATTATTGTAGTCGAGGTTCGACAGGCCGTCATTACCCGCCTTTAATTAAACACGTAGCGTTTTTAACGCGCCGTAAACGCGCACAATAAACGTTAATCACCCCCATCAAAGTTTCATCTCAGCCAAATGAAATATTAGCGTATACTGAGCGCAATCGGGCGCGTTACGGGCCGGGTTGGGCGTTTACGCCTTGTCAGTTACGAAATGATAACTGTTCGGAGACGGTCAAGGAAACATTCTGTTTGGAAATGTAATATCCTTTCTTTATTTTATTATAACTAGTGGTCGCCCAGTAGTCGAAATTCGACCGTAATTTTATTAAGGCTGCACGGATTGTATCCTAGCCAATGAAAAATTAAAAAGATAGAAAATGTGAGTTTAGATTGGCATTGACAGATTTCGGTCGCTCCTCTTCCATTTTTGAAATTTTTGAAAAGAGTATATATGCGTGTGTGTCAAATACATGGTAGTGTGTGTAATGTTTGTTTTGTTGATTTAATGTATTTTTATGCATAATTAAAAAAATAATAACATTCTGCAATCCTTCTCTATATAAACTATAAGTGTGCGAAATTTCATACTCCTCTATCCGCACAATTTTCGTAAAAAGGGGTACAAAGTTTTTGCTTCACGTATTAATATATAGATATCATTGGTGGTAAGTTGTTCCGTGAACTAGGCTGGTTTTTGTTGCATCTTCTTCTTCTCGTCTTCTTCTTAGCCTTCCTCAACCATTTTGGTGTAGACCTTCTTCAATGCCTATTTAGGGCCTTGTGCAACCAGTTCTATCCGGCTGCCTTCTTGATATCATCTTGCCAGCGTATTTGAGGTCTTCCAGGTGGACGTTTTTCACCCCAGGGTGTTTTTCTGCTTACTTTTCATCCCACTCGACGAGATTTTTGGACCACGAGTCATTTTTTCTAGCGACGTGTCCAGCCCATTCTCACTTGAGTTGGGCGATCTTCTTGACAACGTCGGTGACTTGACTTTGTTGATGAAGCTAGGTGTTGGTTTTGTGATCTCGTGTGTGATCACGACCATTTTCCTTTCTATTGCTCTTTAGGCGACTCGTAACTTATTGAGGATAGTTTTGGTAAAAACCCATGTTTGTTGCATTGCGCATAAATATGATGGTGATATCGTCGCTTAAATAACAATACCGAGCAAGTCGAAAAATGGTCATCTGCCTTTTTATACATCATTGCATGCGCGCCGTAACTGTTAAACGGCACATGGACATTTTTTACCTTGCGTTGTTTTGTTAGGGACGATATATGTTTTCGTAAACTTTGTTGGTTTGTGTTGCTTAATATCGTAGTTACATTTACGCTAAAAAGACTTCCGAGAATTTACAATTTCCTTTTTTTAAAGTTTGCAACAGCTTCTCTTTCATGTTACACCTAAAATCGACAAAATTAATGTACCTAAACAAATGTATGATAAAAATAATATTTTAAACTTTGTAAACAGCTGATAGTCTTTTTCTTTTTGTGCCATCTCCTATCAAAGGTCGATTTCATAACGTCCACTTGGGCCCGCGTATTGCGGATCAAAATAGTTTATTAAAAAGAAAATAACAGTATACGAAATTGAAACGACACCTTATTGAAAAGCTTGCTAGGAGCCTTTTATGAAAGTATCACATTATGAACAAGGAATCCGAGATGAGACAGCGGAGACACCATTTCATTAAGCTTGTATATTGCAACGAGCGAAGTGCCTTAGTGAAAATCTTGCTTGTAACGCTTTTTATTGAACGTTTTCAAGAAAAGAATGATGTTTTCAATTCTCATTATTTACCGATTTCTTATATTAAACATAAAGTTTGTCACATTATTTTGATTTAAACACAGGCTTAGATAATATGGTGGTGGCTACCTAGGACTTGGAATATGTAGTAAAACTAAGTAAGCTATATCTGTAAGTAAGTAAGCTTATATCTGTCCCACTGCTGGGTAAAGGCTTCCACTATTGAAATCGAAGCATCACTACAGTTAATAAGCATGCCTTAATCACGACGGTTGCTAAATGCAGGCTTGTGATTACAAACCTGGGCTATGCATAAAAAATCTAAAACACACTTTGCCCAACCTGGGACTTGAACCCGGGACCTTCGGCATTTTTCAGCGACAATGAAAATTAACTTTTTGTAGCGAACATAACTTCACAGCTAATAAAAGTTGAGCTTTACTTTTGCGAAGTTTTTTTTAATTCTTTGTACCCATGTTTTGAGTTTTTACTCATTTACGCAGACTAGCGTCAATCTATAATCTATAGAGCAAGCCATAATAATGAGTAATGAAATAGTTTATTGCGTCAAAAGTTACAACAAAACATAATTAAAATACAGAAAAAAGTAACAGGGGTCAAAAGCAAAAGACAATGGGTCAGAAGCAAAAGAGAATGGCTCAGTTTTCACTGAGACTTTCTCAGCGTTGGTTTTCATCCGATCCCCCTTTCCCTGATAAGAGCGGGAAATATTGTACAGGAAGAGTTACATTAAGTGTTTATCTAAAAGGAATAGCAAAAAAAATACTCAAAAATGTTTTGGGACCGAAATAGAACTAAAACGTTGTCATTAGATTTATGATAATTCTTTAATAGCTAGTGCTCGCCCAGTGGTCGAAATCCGTATGTAATTCACAATATATAATATACAATGTAACACTTTATACATAAATTATTTATCTCCACTACTCCATGCTAACATAAACTATATGAAATCTCACACTCCTCTACGCGTGCAAAGGAGTTCCGAAGTTTACTTAATTTAATGTATTTGTAAGATATACCTACTCGTATTATACAAAAATTTAACGTGTGACTCCTTCTCCATAATAAATTTTAACTTTACCAAATCGCACACTACTCTACTAAAGCAGCAATTAAAAACACAACTTTGTAACAGTAAGTTGTATTTTTTAAACATTACATTTGCAATTTAAGTAGTACATAGATGGTGTCTTCAGTCATATAGTGATCTTATTACTTAGTCACCTTGTACAGGCATAACAAATATTATATTAAAACTATATATGAATATACAAACTAGTTTGTCAAAGAATAAATTAAAGTATAGCATAGGAATATAGTATGTGTATTTATACGCCACAGCCAACTAAACAATGTTGAAGAAACGTATCTAATTAGGTAAGTAAGTAGAAATAACTTTCTTACTCCAGTCACATTTAGAAATTCTCTACAAAACTTGCGTCAAATTTATAATTACTTACTCATTTAAGGATTGCTCTAGTTTTTTTCTGTCGAGCAAAAACTAAGAGATTTTTGAAGTCTAGAATTATTTTATAAGAAGTTCATACCTAGTTAGTTGAAGAAATACCTAAACTGAAAAATTAAAAAAGAAAACTCTGTTCTTACAATTATTTCAAAACGTTAAGTTCAGCTAATAAGCGAAAATGACGCAGTAATTACTTAAGCAGACATTCTAAAGCGATTCTTTGGGTCGATAGTAATATTTGGTCATGAACACGTAGTAGGTACTCGTGAAACTATTTAAAATCGCTTGGATTAGCTCTACAACACAACTTGTGTTCTCATCTCGAATTGACTACTGCAGCGACTGAGTCACACAACCGCAAACAAAGCCGTATCTGCATCTCTCAAAGCTCCCGAGAGCAATCTGGAGATCGAATTGAGAGCTATTCGTGGCGGCCATTGGAACAGGAAGCGAGCGGAGTACGAGACTGCGAGCCGTCTGTATCGGTGCGGCGCAGAAAAACTATTGTGTAGCTCCATTGACTGAATTGAGTGGAGCGCATGTAAAGAAATGTCTCTGTGCGGATTGGAAGAGTCTAAGTTAATTATGCTATGCCCCATGAGAGTAGAGACTACAATATAGAATTGTGTAATGCAAGAAACTGTAATACCTAACAGATTAATTAATTTAGATTAATAGATTTATTTATTCAATTAATAACACAACATTACCGTAGGACAACAATACGCTATGCTGTAAATAAAACAAATTAAATATTATTTTTATCTACATTACACGAAAATTATTATACATATAATTATAGAAGTGTTATTCTAAATATTATTATTATATCAGCTAATAGCTGTCCCACTTTTGGGAATGGCCTCCTTACACTTTTTCCACACCTTCCAGTCCCCTGATGATGATGATGATGATCAAGAGATTGTGGTAGGTTATTATAATACATACACACGAAAATATACTTTTGCGAATGCGGATAATATGTAAACTTAACACTGTTACAGTACCTAAAGTACGGTACCTAAATGACATCGATGTAAATTATAAATCCAGTATGTGGACTCGTATATACTATGTGACACGACACAACACACGCTAGAGAATGACGATTCATTCCGAGACTTTGAAATCAAAAAAATATTTAAATTTAAATCCCAGTCTCCCTGTGACCACAAACCCTTTTTTCGTTAAAATTATATCTAAAATTTAATACGACTCAAATTCGTAAAAAATGTCCCATTTCAAGTCAAGTAGGAGTTCGTTAGCGCAGCAGCGTGAGTTCGGTCATTTGATCGTGCAAATGAAGTAATGCAAAGCCAGGTCCAGGCGAGCGACCCAATTGGATAACTTATCTCGAGTCCGCGCGGAAGGCACGACAAGCGATGTTAACGGACCCTGGTTGTTGTATTTAAATGGACAATCCAACAGATTTCGAGAACAGCAGTTTCGAAAAATAACACGTTTTCACCCACCTACTAGCATCGGACAATCATGGAGAGTTATGACCCTATCTCCAAAATATGAAATTACCTATGAGGATTTCTGAGTAATAGAGCCACGCTGTGTTGCATGCAGCACGAAACGGGCAAACCCGCCCGGTGTAATACCACCCTCTCACAGAACATCGGCGTGAACCAATGGCACTTGTTGCTGTTGTGTTTCGTCCGGTGAGTGAAAGTACCGGAGCCCTATCTCTCACCCCTCCCCCTTCCCAATTCCTACTCCCTCCTCAAGATCCAACTTCTTCCTCAAGGCCGGCAACGCATCTGCGATTACTTTGGTTTTGCGGGTGTCCATGGGCGGTGGTGATAATTTTCCATCAGGTGACCCGCCTGCTCGTTTGCCTCCTTTTAACATAAAAAAAAGGAATCTTTTTTACTCTTTTACAATAAATTAGTCACTCGATAACACTTTTTTTACACTGTATTTTATAAATATTTAATTCAGCTTTAGTGCAGCAATTAGCACTTAAAAATAAAAAGTAAAAGTTCACTAGATAACATTAGAAGCCCTCAGATTAGAATGAGTGACAATCTCCGCAAGGTGGCTGGCAAGAGCTGGATGATAGTAGCCGCGGATCGTTCTCGGTGACGTGCAGTTGGAGAGGCCTATGTCCAGCAGTGGACTTACATATATGTATAGACAGATGATGACATTAGAAAATACTTTTGAACCAAAACTTATGACTTTCCAAGCGTTTTGTACGACCGTAAAATCAATAACACTAAAGTCCATCAGCTATTCCTCTGAACGCTCATATTTCCTATAAATTCATGAGTAGTTTAAATTATCTGTGTAGCGTCGGAGGGGTTGGATTGCCCCATTTCCATTCATTCTGGCAAGAGGTGGCGGCGCGCTTGGCAGGGTCACGGGTGCACGGGAAAAAGACAACTGCGGTAAGAGGGCGGGTCGGGGCAAGGCATAGGCGTAAGCGGGTGGTGACGTAAGTTTATATGGGACTAGCAATAGTAGATAGATAGATAAATACTTTATTGATCAATGATCACACTGTTTAAAGAAAACAACAATTTAAATATTTAGGATCGCTTTCCGGACTAACAACTACGTAGAAGTAAAGATGGTGTGTATTAAACATCATCAACAACCGGTAAAGACCAAGGGATCTTGGATTCGCTTTTCAGCAGGGTATACATATTAATGTACTAGGTTCGGTTGGTTTAACTTTTAAAACACAGTTGATTTTTTAAATTGCCTTTTAGCATTTTTCTAAGGCCGTCTGGTTAGAAGTTCGCTTCCTATTTAACTTTATCGTCACATTGCACATGTCCACTAAATTTATTTCTACTCTTTAACGTCTTGTGTGAAATTACTTTTCGGGGATTTGTGCCGGCGGGCGCTGCGGGGAACGCGGCAGTTTCAGACGGGGTGAACCCATCGGCATCAAATTGAAGGCTTGGCGTCCAAAGTTATTCACAATAATTCACCAAAGCAAAGCTTCTTCAAAGAAGTGGCAGCCACAACTTAAAATAGTATATTGTTTTGTTATATAATTTAGCGCTAACGCTTATTAATTAAAACATGGAGCACCAGATCGAAGCGTAACTGCAGGCTTGGCAGCCGCGAGTTAGAAGTATCGTCGGCCATTAAATAAGATACTGGTTGTTTATCGCTCCAAAACACGGACAGCGGATGCCGCCGCCGCCGCCGGGCGGAATGTAAAGCCGACGTTCTGTTTATTGGATTAATGTTCTTAATGCGTAAGTAATTCATCCGTAATAGCTCAAATTGTGAACTTTAAAGACGGACAGAGGACCAAACTACGTACGATTTCAAATGAAAACCTTTTATTGACATCGTCATCATCAGTCTATGAAAGTCCCACTGCTAGGCTTATACCTTCCCACATTAATAATAGCACATGGGGAGATTGGGCTATAATCCACCACGCTGCCCCTTGCAAAAAGTGTATAATAAATAAGATTTAAATTGTATTATATTTATTTATTTTATTATAATGTTACAAAAACAAGGATTCTGCTTCAGCATTAGCGGTATATAGATACCTTACCTTTCGGATTCTTCTTCTCATTGAATAATGAAGACGACTTGGTATCAGAATATGTCAATATCGTCTGATACGGCTGATTTTTATGTTTGCAATATTTTGGTTGCCTACTTTTTCTCGAACCTTATTAGCACAAGTAAATCAACAAACTACGCCTTGAAGAAACTTTAAAGAAGGGACGTAAATACCTTCTTCTTTATGCATGTATATGCATAAACATAAAAACCTGCAAACGAGCCAAAGGATCGGTTTTTAAGGGTGAGCACTTACGTACGAAAAAAAACATAATCCTTTTAACAATTGAAAGCATTATTAGCATATGGGGCTCTAATTTAATGCACAATTCTGTTGAAAGTCGAAATTTCTAGCTAAATGAACGCTTACTGAACGATGTACATATAAGTACCTCTGCTAACACATTTATGATATAGACTAAAAAAGTACTATAACTCTAAACAACCAACTGGTAATTAATGATGATGTTAATGTTGTAAGTTCTTAGTCTGTGGCCTATGATAAGATACTATGTAAAGGTACATAATCGTTTCATATCGTGTCTTCCTCTCGATTAAGCGAACAAATGAGGTGAGCGGTGAGTATTGTGTGCGAGGGAGACGGCGATAGAAGTGAAGAATGGCCGATTCAAGAGACATTAAATTGTTTACTTTAAGGGGCCATGAAGTTTTACGAAAAGTTTCACAGAAAACCAGTGAATTAATTCTAGATGATAGTGAAACTATAAGTTTTAGTGTTGTTTGTTACTTATATTTTTATCCATAAAATTTTTGAAATACGATCCAGGTCGTAAGAAACACCCTTACTAAGTTTCTTGCCGGTTCTTTTTAATAAAAGGTCTGTGGCTATGGACGTACGATTCGATGGCTCATAATAAGGTGTAGTCTGAAAAAAGATTTTGTAATTTGTAACATTCACACTATTATTATTTTACATTGTTGTTTGTATTCCATTCCATTATAGTTTAATACATGATTCTACTTCTTCTGCCTGCCTTGGTCCTCATGTTACTTGGGGTCGGCGCAAAATGTCCGTTTCTTCCCCTCTCCTCTATCAGTCGTCGCCTGTACACTCACTCCCTTTACATTTATATTATCGGTCACTCAATCCATTCATCTATTCTTTGATCCCTCTCTCCCTCCATCCATCAACACATATATTCATCACTCTCTTAGTTACATGTGTTTCATCCCTTCTACTAACCCATCCCTACATGAATATTAAGAGAATAAAGTCCACTACGCTTGAAATATTCAAATCGCATTGCATAAATAAGACGTTACAGCTAAAAACGACCACTTTTAACTATAACTCCGTATTTAACTAAACCATAGCATGTCAGATGTTCATTAGGTGACGTAAAAATGTTAAATTACTTCATTCAAATAGTTTGTTGAGCATAATTTGATTTTCTATCTCTAATTACTAGATATGTTTTTTTTTCATTGGTGGCCCTAGTGTGCGGCGTGAACGCTCTTAAATCCGTGCTAAAGACATGAAAGAGATCTCTTTCCCCGATGATCCCTGATACTTAATAACGCCATTACAGTTCTGTTTATTGCGCTTGCGATTGGAAGTAGTGTCACGTCTGCGATGGATGCTGCATTGCTCACAATAAGCGCGGCACATAAATCTTGCTTCGTAATGTATTTCAGATCAGCACGCTGAGGTGAGGACATTTGTATTCAATAGCTTTGGTATTGTTTGTGCACTATCTCCTGTACTAATAAACAGAATAGGTATATGCTTCGAGTAGTCTTCCCATGTTTGGTCTTTTTTAATATAATTTGAAATGAAGTTTACATGACCGTAGCAAAAAACGGAATATTATAATAGCTTAGAGCTTGAAATAGGCAAACTAAGCTTAACAACTTGGAAAGAGGTTGTGTTAATGAATAAAGGTTTGCTGATGAAGAGCAGCTAATGTATATCGTGTCGATTTAGGTCATATTACTTATCGTTCCTAATGGCGTTAAGTATATCTTTTTTTTATAAACTATGTTGTTTTTTTAACAAAATTATTTAATTCAAAATATGTTGAACTGGAATAGATTCTATTAAAGAACCAACTATTTTTAAAAATACTTAACTGTCGGAAATCAAGAATACAACTAGCATTGTTATTGTGGCGACAGGTTCAGATAAGATGGTGGTAGCTAGCCAGACGGCCCCAAAAAAATCTACTTGTTTTTTTTATTGAACTTGAACCTGGAACTTTAAGACAAGGGTTCTAACCACTCGATCAAAAAGTTGTTTGACGCTCTTTGATTTCCCTTTGTAAGAGACAGCCTATTATTAATCATCAACGCGCAATGTCACAACGTGATTTGAAATTATGGTTTAATTTAACTATAGCACGGTGAGAACAAATGGTAAGGAAATTGATTGTCCTTCTGTGAGCCGGGTAATCTATGGCTGCGACTGTCGCTGATCAATTGGACAGCAGGTGCAGTGACCCTAACACTGGAACGCAGATAGCAGCACTTCCTATTTTAGGATAAAACATGACTTGGGTTTGCTACAATTATAGCTCGATGGCCTTTCGACTCAGGTTTCTGAACTTAACTTAACGTTAAGCAAAAAGTCCGGTCATCCGATGGGTGACCAAAAATTACCTGCGGTGGTTTACGTCCCGTTCTTCCAATCCATAGAGAAGGCTCATGCCCCAGCAGTAGGGGTATAAAATGAGCTGGTTACGATGATGTCTGATATTCTTGGTGTCACCAGTAACGAATACTATCTTACTTACGACATAGATATTTTAATTTGTCTACGCATTTTATGACCAAAAAAGTGAATGATTACAAAAGCACAAATGTTGAAAAAAATTCCACGAGCAGGATTTGAACCTGCACCCTTCTGACATTCCGGGTCAGGTGCTCTTCCAATTGAGCTATCGTGGTTCTAACAAGCCCGTCGAAATTATTTAACACTTTTTACTTTGAAAGTCAAAGGCGCCCATTCAATGTAAACAACTACCGTCACTAACAAGTCAACAATTAAGTAAATGACGCTTTAACAGCATAATTAAAACTTTGGCGCAAAGGTCTCATAATCCTTATTATATCCATTTTTGAGAAAACCTTACAGTGGTGCTATTTTGTTTGTATTTGGTGTAAAACAGCGTTATTTAGTTTCTAAATACAAATAACAAAAATAATTTATTAATTCCTAAGACTGGCTTTTGCAGAAGCTGATAAAATTATACGATACTTGCTTGAACTAGCTCGATACTAAGAAAACAGTTTCTGAGAAAACATAACGCTATATTATCATTTAAATCCAAATTGTAAAGCATGGTAGGGGCTAATCCTACACCGTCTGCAAGTCCCCACGAATCTGCCGACTATTTATAGGTGCTATCTGAGCCACCTGAAGCATCCAGGGACAATTTATGGCACAGCTCCCGTGTCGCAGGGTGCTCGTGTTTTCGCTAAAAAGTCTAACAAAAACGATCGTTAGTTGTTAGGAGATACGCCAGGAATACCTTAAGACCAAGCGACGATCCGTACCGTTCCTCGGAACAAACTGCCAAGTGTAAACATATTGTTTTGAACTTTATTTTTGTTGACTACAATAATACCTTGAACTTGTCTACTACATCTCTTAATTGTAATCAAGATGAATACAGTGAGTATTACCACCATCACATCATCACCAGCTCATTTTATGCCCCCACTGCTGGAGCACGAGCCTTTGCTGGATGCATATGAGGAAAACCTAAACCACCACGTGGGCCCAGTGCGGTGCGGTGTTGCAAATGCAGCCGGGACCAAGGTGCCTTCCGAAGCACGGAAGAGCTCGAAATGATGCTCTTTTGGTCACCCATTCGATAACAGGCCTTTGCAAAAGTTCCTTAACCTTAGTAACCTTAGCAGACCGGGTGTGTTTCACGAGGCGCCATCGAGCTCCTCAAATATCACACTTAGTAAGAACTACACTTAATATTTTAGATATATTCATGTACTTTATACGAGTAGGTATGTGAATTATTTTGGCTGCATTCATATGTTTTTATTTTAAGGCGAAGGGTAAGGCACACTAGCGCCGCTAATGGATTCAATTTGATAACTGCTAAACTGGATTATTTTTCAAACATTGCGGACCTTCCGACACTAGGCAAACATCTATTATTTAATAATTGTGCACTACTTTTAGGTTTGTTTAGTATTCATTCGCTAACACCAAAAGTGGCCATTGTTTGTGAATAAATGCGATAGCCCGTTTTGTGAATAAACCACGCAACAAAAAGTAGTGCACAATTATTAAATAAATACTATAGATGCTTTCCTGTTATCAGACGGTACGCAATGTTTAAAAAAAGATTCGGTCCGTTGGTAATTGTCAAATTATCAATTGGTGGCGCTAGTGTGCCTTACCCTTCGCCTTAACAGAAAAAATCCTTATTAACTAAACTATTTAATGTGTTAACGTCATCACATCTCTGTAAGGACAATGACTCGTTCATTCTCATTTCAACAATATTTGCGTACCAACCAGGGCGATAGATACGATTCAAATCGGCTTGGACAAAGTCAGCTTGCCGCGCGCAAAGCCTCTAAAAACACATTTGTGGTTCGCATATTATCACCGCGACACGGCCGCACGACCGCAGACCGCGCTGCGCCGGCTGACCGGCTTGAGAGATTAGGGCCAGGCTATCCTTTGCTGGGGCATTTTCTGACTCATTATTAAAGTGGAAGCGCATGAGAGGAACGTAAGAAAATATTTTAAGTTTGTTAAAAAAAGGTTGGCATAGCACAATCTGGTTTCTTTGGCCCAATGAGTGTTGGTAAGTTTATGAATTAATATTTTAATATTTTTTAAATAAAATAAATTTTCCAGCACGTATGTTTATTTTAAAAATTAATAATTTAAACTGTTTATATTTCTTAAATTTTTATACACATTGAGGTTTAATGCAGAGCAGAGTGGATTGCTATGGCCCGATCTCCTCAAGTGGGAAAGCCTTGCTGTGGGATATATTTTATAAACTGATGACGATCATCATCATCGTCATCTTTATACTGAAGTTTGGAGATCAAAATGTTCAATTTATAAAAAGTCCAGTCCACTTTTTGATGAAACGTTAAAGCAATTTGCTTTCTTTTTCGTATAAGTTAAGATAGCGTGTTACAGATTTACATATTTCCACACAGCAGCAGGTTGTCACACAACAAACTAAAACGAATCAAAGTTTTCCTATATCCCGCGTTTGATATTTTCTTGCGCAACAAAACTGGTGCACGTTGGATCTTATTTAGAATTTATTTTTGCTTGACATAATTGCAGTTATTTGTGCTCGTAGTTTAGAAATTTATAAAGCAGCATTAAACTGAATAAAACAGTTTTGGATTTCTATAGATATTTTTAATTATAAAATTGAATAAATAAATAAACTTATAAAAAGTTTACTGAACTTATGAGAAATAAATATGTACGGTGTAATGTGTATTCGATAAATATTGTTGTTTTCTGACAGTTATAGATAATATAGCCAGTTCCTGAGCAGTAACAGTTTTTAGTAGAAAAATAAAATAGAAAAAATCTTTATTTGGTTAGATACATCACACATACAAAAACAATAAAAAGGCAAATAAAAAGCATTTTATCCTTCGTTAATTATCATCACTTACCTTCAGGTTAGATGAAGGCTAAGCGCTTACTATTTTACAAGTATTGTTTAAAAACAAACTTTTTCGTATCATTTAAAATGAAAGCCGATGGAAAAGATAATGCAAACTTTAAAAGCGTTTTTCAAGCGAAAAAGGTAATTCTACCGTGTTATGATTGTATCGCGGTAGGAACCGATCCAAATCGAAGTTTTCTCGTTGCCGCGTGTTTCTCCCGGGGGACGGTCGGTAAACACTGGAACTGCTTGGGGACGTGGGATCTTGTTGTGCAGCTGTTTCTAATAGTTTTGCTAAACTGGACACGTGACACGTTCTAAAACAAAAAACGATGATATAAATTCAGTCTGTTTTCGAACTATAATTTCTACTAACACTTTCCTTGCGACTTCGTCCGCGTGGATTTGAAATTTTAAAATAAACTTTTTTTTAAATAAAATAACCTATGTTACCCGAAAGAAGTGTAGTATTCTTTCAGTGAAAGATTTTTTGGTATTGGACCAGTAGTTCCAGAGATTACCGCAAACAAACAAACAAAGTCACAAACTTTACCTCTTTATTAATATTTTCTATCATACAAAATATGTCTTACCGAGTTATATCGTTAGGAAAAACATTTTTTTGCATTATTTACGTATTTGGTGAAGTGTGTTAAAATATTTTTATTTAAAGATTATTTTTATAATTCTTTTAACAAATTAATAGTAGTCTCGTTAACCCATCCAGAAAGTTAATAATGCTTGTGGGAGGAATGTGTTCACGTCAGCCGTCTAGCGGAGCTTTGGCGATTGAACAATTTCTCGCATTTAAAGCAAGCATCTATCCATTTGGCTACTGACATTGGATTAATTAAAGTTGTCTATAAGAATTAACTACGTTTTTTGCTATCTTAGTCATTAGTATGATTAGTATGATCCTTATACATTGTGTTCTTAACTTTTATGATCAAAAGTAACACGCTAGCCGCTGCACCAACCAGCTAATTGGAGCTCGTTGGTGCAGCTCCATTTCCAATGGAAAACTAAAGCTAAATTGCTGTCTCCTTAGTATAATTTTTTGACACACTATTTAAAAGAAATAGGTACACAGATTAGTGTATAATGCAGTTACTTCATTATATTGTGTATCACAGTCATTAATTACTCATTGACAATATTCAGAATCAGAATAAATAAAAATAAATATATAAATTTGTTAAACAATGCTTGGTATTACAATTAGTTTGCCATATACACGTTTAAACTTTCGCGTTCCATATAAAAGTATGTGTATACCTTTACTAAGTAGTTGAAAATTATGTTATAAGTTGCACATTAAATGGTTTTACTATTTTTTGACTGCAGCTTTGTGACCAATCAACAACTAACAACAATTTACAACTCTGTATATTAGGGCATATAAGACTGATTTCATAGGTGACAGCTAAATTGCTGTGCATATGAACAGCTGGTCAGTGTCGTAACACATTGCATTATTCGTAGCAGCCGTAGTAACTCGTAGCACTGACCGTAGCTAAAGTGCTACGCGAATAATGCTATTGCTTAACACGTAGTTTTCAGACTGATTCTAGCAACGGTTTATTCTATACAAGTCAGAAATAACTGAAAAGTATTACGCTTTTAACAACTAATATTTTAAAAATGAGAAATACGAAGTATTAATTTCCACATTTCTACTGAAGTGTTTCAGTTTCCCAACTAGTGAAACTATACTGTTTTCATGTTTTTTATAACCTTCTTTTAAATTGTGTTAGTTTTTGTATACACACCGAAACAAAGCTTGTTACATTTGCTATTTGAGTGTGTGCTACTTAGGTTCACTTGAACACTCTGCTCACGTATGACCTAGAGTTAGTAATCTCAAAGACAAGATTAAAGTAAAACGGTCTTTGTTATTTTGTCATGGAACTTTAAAGATGAATAAAATAGGCGAATATACTTAATATTCGTAGAGCATCTACAAGGATTATGGAACCTTGTCTTCATCTTTAACTATCTTTTCAGGGATACAACTCTTTTTTTTAGATAGGAGAAGATACATTACGCGTACTACTGTGCTCGGGGAAACGCACATGGTTTTGTAGGACTTTCCCCCTCCCCCTCAAAACAACTCGTGCACTTCTTATAAATACATACAGGGATACAATCCTAATCACTTAAATTATATAATGTAAGCCTAATCATGTTTTTTTTATATTTAGAAGACAATAACGAAATCGCAGAAACTTCAAAGCCTTGAAATGAATGACATCTTCAAAGATTGGTATAACGCGACAGGGGTACGCGAGCAAAGACGCGGAGGGGTGGTTAGTGTTCATATTCGAAAAAAAAAACGCTTGTGTCGGCAAAGCAGCATTAGTATCTATGTGTTTCTGCAAGCGTTTCTTCTAAACAAACCATTATTCAGCTTGCGCCGAATGCTGTCAGCCAATGTAAGCAGTGTAAGACGTACGAGTATGTTTGTAATTTAAAGATAAGAAACGTAATCTGGTACTGAAAGGCTTCGATATAGGTCGCTCGTTAATAGGAGGCACTATTGAACTATCAATAAATGTTTGCGTTGGCACAGTGGCTTGCACGTTTGGGTTGCAATCTTTGATGTTTTGTTTGGCGTGTCACTAGATACGTGACCAAATTGATTCTACCTGTGCGTTGGAAGGAACGATAATCTTGGCTCCAGTAGTCGTAAAATGTTAGTCGTTAATACCCACCAACAAGTATTTGAGCAGTGTGTTGGGTTATGGCTCGATCTTACCATGTAGCATTGTTCATGTGGAAAGACTTGAGCTTAGTAGTAGTATGGTTAAAGGAAAAACGTAACGGCTGTTCGCTAATTATGATTACTATTAAAGAATTGGTCTACTAGGCTAAGATTAAATATCCGTTGCAAGTTATTCATCATATGTTTATTCATTAGCCATCAAAGATTTTACGACAGTTGAAATAAAACAACTTTTCAACTCGCACTATGTTTACTACTACACTTTTCAGATTTTATTTTGTTTTATTTGTTTAAACAAAAATGTAAGTAGGAAACGACAGAATTGAAATAAATTTCAATATTTTTGCATGCATTTAAAAAAAAACAATATTTATGAGAAGATAACAATGTCCAACAAAAATCACAAGTCTTTTTAAGACCTAAAACTGCCGCACGTTTAGACTTTATCAAACTCCAATTCCAGAGCATTCCTTGCAATAACAACTGCTGTTTCTAAAGTATGTGAAAACAAATTTAATTACCGTCTTACCCGTATATGGCTACCACATCGGGCTATTAGTAATTCGTACAAATTGCCTTTGCGCGATTACGCCGCCGCTGGCGGCGCTCCAACCGCGGCGGCAGTGCTCAGCGTTTATACGCCGTTTAACAAATACTTTACTTGCTCGTGTAGGTACTTCGCAAGCCGTAGTGCCTACATACTGCACGAAAACGGCTTTGGCACTGTTCTGTGATGTATTTATAAAGTACTGTACTTAAGATATCAATTCTTGTGTGGTGAATGTGAGGAAAAAACAAATTTCGTAATTTTGAGGCTGTTTACTTTTTTCTCTTTTTCGGATACCTGCAACAATAAATCATCGTCATTTTGCATCGGAAAAAGTAGTTTTTCTATGTCTCATATCAAGTAGATATCTTTAGTTTAGATAACTTCATAATCTATATATATAAAAATCAATTGCTGTTCGTTAGTCTCGCTAAAACTCAAGATTTAGCTAATTTTGATTTTAAAATATTAGTGGAAGTTCAGGGAATGTTGAAGGGTTGAGAAACATAAATAATAAGTAACGGAAAAATACTAGAAACGACAATTTTATTTTCCAATACAAAATGGTTTGTTTGTTTTTTTGTCATGGAAACGTCAATATACAAAAAAATATTGATTTCGCTGATAAGCTCAAAAATGTTTAGGAAAGAGTTTGCTGTTATCTGTAAACGGCTTTCACAGTGTCACCGGACTTTTTTGGGGGCGGCGAGAAAATTAAAGGGTTCCTCAAGCCACACTGCTTGATCACGATCAAAACAACGTCAGACGGTTTCTAGAGGGAATGGCATCACGCAAGCGTAAGCGTGCTCCCGCACTCTACTAGATTCTCCGAGTAGTTTGGATAGGATTAGGATGGCCTTTACAGGGTTACAATAGTGGTGTACTTACGTTATAAGCAGATGTGCGTTTAAATCAGAGTTTTTACTCAAACTATCCTAACTAATAATAACCTAACTTAATATGCGAAAGTGACTTTGTTTGTTTATTTGTTTGTTTGTATACTATTCAACCGATAATCATGAAATTTTGTACTTAATCATACTAATATTATAAATGCAAAAGTTTGTGTGTATGTGTGTATATTTGTTGCTTCTTCACGCTGCAACGGATGGATGGATTTGGATGAAATTCGGCATACAGATAATTTAAAACCTGGATTAACACATATGACAGTTTTTACCCCGATATTCCCACGAGAATTTATGAAAACTATCAAAGCGGTACGAAGTCCGCCGGATCCACTAATATCTTACATATATAAGTAAATTTTCTGTGCGTGTTTATGTTAATGAACTCTTTCTAAACGGCTGGACCGATTTTGATGAAATTTTCTGTGTGTGTTCAAGTGAATTCGAGAATGGTTCAGATTTACAATTGGACCCGGTAGGTGGCGCTGCTTTATGGGTCCATTTTGGAATACGGGTGTTCTTAAGCGGACGAATGATTTGTATTTTTGTTTCACTTCGTAATGCTTTGACAGTTTCCATGACAACAAAACAAACAAATCATTTTGTATTGGAGAATTAAATTGTCGTTTTTAGTTTTTTCCTAATTTTATTATTTATATTTTTTTGTGAAAAAAAAATTTATTATATATACCTCTACATAATATTTTTTTTTAATAAAAAGTATCCTATATCCTTCCCAATACCTTTGAGAATATGACATGTGTAAAAAGTTTCATGATGATCGGTTGAGTAGTTTCTGCGTGAAAGCGTAACAAACAAACTCACATTCACATTTATATTATTAGTAGGGATATAATCCATGACATAATGACATTCATAAGAGTTATGTTAAGATTTTGAATTTTGAAAATCAAGCAGACAATGTACAATAAATAATTGTGAAATACAGACCGATATGGCGAAACTGTAAGGGTTCCTCGTGCCACGATATCCTTAAAACTTATGCGGTTTTACAACTCGCTACTGAATTTCGTAGCAAAGCCGCCGCTCGTAGCTCCTGTAGCAATCTACGGCGCTTAGTGGACTACGCCGTAGTTTGAAAACGACTATTTATGAAATATAGGTTTCTTACCAATTTAGATGGATAATACTTTATTGCAACATTCAACAAAAAATAATTATAATAGTACAATTTGGTTTGATTCAATATAATTCATTCTTCTTTTTTAGCACAACTACATTTTGCTTATTTACTTGGAATTACGAAGCCTAACAAATTCCAATTAATTTATTTTTTCCAAGGTCCAGGAAATTTCTAATTTTCGACGCAATTGGTCTGTTTTAAAACTAAAAATTATTAAAAATATTTTTTGTATGCCGCAATGGTGTTGTGAAAACCGTGAAATTGTAACTTTACTAAGAAAATACACATTTTCAAACAGGCAACAAACTTTCTATCCCCGTTGCACGAATAGGTTATGAAAGGACCATAATGTTCGAAAGAGCACGCTTTACTATAAAATACCGAACGATATAAAAGAGTGCAATATATGAGTCTGTATACCAAAGTCAGCTTTAACAATATCTGCACATGAATGCTTTTGGTTTTCTGGATGTAATGCACATGCAAAATGTAAAATATACCTACCTCCTAATCTACCATTTTTTTTACATAGTAATGGCATCAGTGTTTGACTCAGTGACCCAGTGTTCGACACCAGTTGTATAATCCTGTAACACGGCTTTCTAATCATCATCAGCTCTTTTTATATCCCCTCTGCTTGGGCACGAGCCTTCCCTATGGATGGATAGGGAGAACGGGCCATACAGCACCACGCGGGCCTTGCGGATTGGTGGTTGTTAACGACTACTAATGCAGCTGGAACCAACGGCTTTTACGTGCCTTTCGATGCACGGAGGAGCTCGAGATGATAAATTTTTTGGTCACCCATCCGATGACCGGCCTTTGCGAGAGTGTAATAATTTCAGCACTCGCAGACCGGGCGCGTTAACCACTACGCTATCGAGCTTCTAACTTACTCCTGGCTTACTAATAATTTTGGTAAATAAACATTTTTCGAGGATCTCGATGGTCGCCCGGCCTGCGAATGCTAAGGTTAAGCAACTTTTGCATAGGCCGATCATAGATGGGTTACCAAAAATTTATCATCTCGAGCTCCTCCGTGCTTCAGAAGACACGTAAAGCCGTAGGTCCCGGCTGCATTAACAGTCGTTAACAACCACCGCACCGCACTGGGCCCGTGTGGTGGTTTATAGCCTGTTCTCCAGCTCCAGCAGTGGGAATTTAAAATGAGCTGATGATGATGATGATGATGATGAGAAAACTTTTTTAATTTTTCTATGTTCGTCAATCCTTGGACTATTATGAACGTGACAAAAGTACATAAATGATAATCTTAAATAAATAATAGAGTGTACATAGTTTTTCTAGTGACATTATAATATCACGACTTTGATAATATAACGACGACATACATAATATATTACAAAGGACGTCTTCTATCAAGATACTGCTAGAGTAGAACTAAACTATAATACCTACGGTACACAATTTTAATTCTAATTCGCATTGGGTCATCTTGGTAGATTTTGTTATTTATGTTCATGTAAGGTGTTTATGTGGGAATATCGGTTGATATTAAATTAATACTCAGTTGATGATGATGATGATGATGATGAAAGTGTATTTTCAAGATTGAATCTACTATTTATTCGAAACTTGTATTTCTATGCCTATTTATATCTCTATACTCCTGCATATTTGTCAGTTATCTGTGTAACAATGACACAGTGACACTCATAAGAGCTACTTGTAGCCTATACTGAATAAATGATTTTGAATTTATTATTTACGATACACTTCATAATTTATGTTATTGTAACGGCTAGCTACAATGTAACTGAAATGCTGATTGTAAAAAACGAACAGTGGCCGCGCGCAAGCCGACGACGTCGGGAGCGCCAGTCGCGCGCACCACACGGCCCTGTCAGGTTCTTTAATTCGTAATTATTTTGTTTGGACTTTTTGTAAAAATTGTATTATAGATAAAGTGAAACAATGTAAAGAGAACAAATAAAGAGTGTGTTGAATTAAAAACGTTTATTCATTGAAGTACAGTGGTAACCTAGACATGAACTAGCATCTTCTGGATATAGTAGCCTACGTACCTCTACATACGTACAACCTATAACCGCATGGATAACTCAGCCCACGCGTGTTCCCACATAATAAAACTCAATATCAAGATCAACTGCTAGGATCTCGCTCGATGCAACATTAATAAGATTCTCTTTTTCTTTCTTTTTTTTGTTCTTTTTTTTTAAAAGCACAAGGTGTTTCTACACGCCTCTTTTGAAGGACCCCATATCATAGGAAGGAGGGAAAAAGTGTGCTGGTAGACTATTCCATTTTTTAGTGGTGCGACTAAGAAAAGAGTCACCAAATTTCTTAGTGCGCGATGGGATATTTGAGACAGTGAAGCGGTGACTCCTAAGAGCAGCACGTGTACTCCTATGAAGGAAGGGAGAAGGTGGGATGAGGTCAAAGAGCTCTTCAGAGCACTCGCCATGGTATAAGCGGTAAAACACGCTGAGTGACGCAACATCTCTACGCAATTGCAGAGATTCGAGAGTATTTGCGACTTCTGCATTGCCGATAATGCGTTCAGCGCGACGCTACAGTCTGTCCAAGGCATCGAGAAGGTACTTTGCGGGACCGTCCCAGATGTGCGAGTAATACTCCACGCAATACCGCACCACAGTGCCTTTTGTACAAGACACATCTTGTATAAAAGGCATAACTGGTCCGGCGTAAAGAATCGCCGCACTGTGTTCAGAATACCGAGCTTTCGTGAAACTGTTTTGATCACGGCTTCGATGTTGTTCTTTTGGTTCAGATCGCAGCGAACCGTCATACCGAACATGTTGATACTGCTCTGCAGGCTCAGAGATGTACCCTGAAGAGTTGGAAGGGGAAATGGTGACTTTTTGCCGTGAACGCACATATCTGTGTTTTCTTTGCATTGAACTCAACCAGATTATTGGATCCCCAATTAGATATGAGGTTTGGACTCGATAAAATTTCTCTTTACACATTTCGCATAGCTAGAGGTATTAAATATTTATATAAAATTTAGTGAAAAAATTAAACGCCCACCCGACCCAGCCAGGAATCGAACCTGGGTCTTCCGCAATTCGGGCGGCTGCACTGACCATTATGCTACCGGGAAGACTGACCCAGGCGGAAGATCCAGGTTCGATTCCTGGCTGGGTCGGGTGGGCCTTTAATTTTTTCACTGAATTTTATATAAATATTTCATTCAGCTTAAGTGTAGCAATTAACACTTAAAAAAATAAAAATTAGCTAGAGGTATATTACAGTATTTAAACAACCAGCTTGTTTCCACACAGTAGCACTGGTCGCATCGTTTGTTGTTTGGGCTTTAAAGCAAGTTTTGAATTACAAATATATATATTTTTAAATTTTTGTTTAATGAAACCTTTATTAATTAAAATTAATAAAAAATTATTCTGATTCAAAAACTTTTGTTTTTGTTTTCTATTGAAAATACCTTCATTACCATAATTTGTGTCTAGTAACATTCCTTTAACTACAATTAATTAGATATTAATTAGGTAGGTAAGTAGGATGGCTCGGTGAAATGATGCACGCAATAGCTTCACTTAACTAGGTCAAGACATAAGGAAAAGGTTTTAAAAACGAATAACAAATTTTAAGGAAATCTCTCCCAAGAGCGACATAAGTTCCACTCAAAAATTTTAACAGCCTTGTAAGTTAAATTTTAATATTTTTGTGGAAGTTTTTTCACAGAATTTTGTAGTATTTCTTTTGTTTAGCGGTACCTAGACATGACGGGATAACTCTGCCCACATAACCAGACAGTCTCAACAACTTCTGCCGTCTGAAACAAAAGAGCAGTACAAGAGTTGGGACAACTAAGTCCAAGTTTTGGTCCTTATGACCGGTTTAACCGTTGCGCGGGTCGCGTACTGTCCGCTTTGTTGTCTAGAATTACGAGTGAAAATTCGCTCACAAGCAAGTTCAATTAAGCTTTTGATTTTGGTAGATACAAATTTATGTCTAAGCATTGGTTAGTGCATTGAAACTGAGTAACACGTTACTAGTGTAGAAAGTAACCCGATGCTTCAAACGTAATTGCGTTTAACGTATCGAGTATATAGGACTTTGCGTTATTGGTTAAGTGCAACGAAATGATAATGTACTTAAGGCTTTATATGACGTAACTTTAATGTTCTAATGCTTATGTCTTAACAAAACGCGAGATAAACTCGAACATAGAGAGTAAGATGCGTGTCTTATAGTTAGTTCGTTATAATAGTTAGTGTACACGTACTACGGGTACCTACAACCGAACGCTTAGGTAAGATTCTTGTGATCTTTGACCAACAGTAATTGGAAAGAAAGCTTTTAAGTATAGTTAATTGAGTAAGTCAACTAATTATCAGCATTTTTTGGACCTAATATTAAAATGTGACACTTCAAAGCATAGAAGATTGACGCTAGGAATGTCTGTTTCCCTTGTTGCTTTCAATAGCAAAAAGAAAACTTTTTTATTGTTTTAATGTTATATTTTAGATAGTAAACCATTAATAAAAACAATGCAACAGTTCACAATCAATTAAAAACCGATCCATTCACAAGCCTCTTTCATTTTCTGATATCAAAGTAAGACTAAAAAATCATTATACCTTTTGTTTCTGTTTAACAAATTCAATATTACTCTTCCAGTGTCAACAGAGTAGGTGAGGGTCACATAACAATATAATCTGTAAGCATAACTCAGCCACGGGTCGATAAGCACCCACCAGACTGTGACGTCACAGGCGTCTTACGTCACGAACTGAAAGATAGCCTGTTAACTACATCTCACCACAATACAAACTGAAGTCATGCTAAAAATACTGATGAAATAGCTTTTCTTACATCGTAAGTTGTAGATACATATTTAAATCTACTTGCGTGTTCGAACGGGTATGATTAGAAAGCAATCTTACAAGTTGGCATAATTTGCTATGTTAGATCACCGGTTGGGAGATAAAACATCTCAATTTCCCCTTGCTTTGAACGGAGCGCTTGTTTATAGACGGCAGCTGGTCGTCATCATCATCATCATCACCAGCACATGTCATGTCCCCACTGCGGGAGCACAAGCCTTCCCTATGGACGGATAGAAAGAGGGAGAACGGGTCATAACGGCAGTCGGTAAAACCTAACAATCCGCATTGAGTGGTAGGATCGGACCCATTCTCCTCATGTGATTTTATTATTGTCAATTGGGAAGGCAGAATGATGTTTATAGGCAACAAATGATAATTATGAAAGTCTATACCTTTATGTTTTACTTCTTAATTAAGTAGAACCTCATATTTAAATGGGGCTCCAATAACCTTGTTGAGTTCAATGCCAAGAAAACACAGGTATGCGTGTTCACGGCAAAAAAGTCGCCATTCCTACCCCTTCCCTCTCTTCAAGGCACATCACTCGGCCTGCAGGGCAGTATTAAGTCCTTGCGCGCCATATGTACGACCGGTGGTACGTAAGGTGACGCGCTAATTATACCTACGGTGCGAGACAGGTTAACATGCTCGGTATGGAGATTCGCTGCGATCTGAACCAGAGGGACTATATCGAAACCGTGATAAAAACACGTAAACTCGGTGTCCTAAACAGGGTGAGGCGATTCTTTACGCCGAATCAGTTGTGCCTTTTGTATAAGACTCAGGTGCGGTCTTGCGTGGAGTATTGCTCGCACCTCTGGGACGGTTCCGCACAGTACCTTCTCGATGCCTTGGACAGATTGCAGCGGCGCGCTATACGCATTATCGGCAATGCAGAGGTCACTAATGCTCTCGAGCCCAAGCAATTGCGTAGAGATATAGCGTCACTCAGTGTCTTCTACCGCTTATACCACGGCGATAGCTCTGAAGAACTCTTTGACCTTATCCCACCTTCTTCCTTCCTCCATAGGAGAACGCGTGCTGCTCTCCGAAGTCACCGCTGTACTGTCTTTAACATTCCAACGCGCACAAAGAAATTTGGTGACTCGTTTCCTTGTCGCACTTCCAAAAGATGGAATAGTCTACCAGCACACGTTTTCCCTCCTTCTTATGACATGGGGTCCTTCAAACAAGGCGTGAAGAGGCACCTTGTGGGCCAGCAGGGTGAGGGTGACTGATGCTGCGTTGTTTTCACGCTGCACCTGTTGTCCTTGCGTCTGGACTCCGTTTCCACTTAACATCAGATGATGTGGAATCATTTGCCGAGCTATGAATAAAAAAATATATAAAGAAGTAGTTAATACTACCTGAAATCTGTCATGTTTAAAGTTTGTTCCATGAATTTCGGTATTTGATCTGGTTAGAATTATGAATGTTTCAGGAGTAAGTATCCTTTTAGATACTTACCTTTAATAAGTTTGCCTTTATTACAAATAATCACAAGTTGTGTAGCCCACGTGAGCAAAGCCGCTAGCAAAAGCTAGTATTACTAAAAAATCAATTGCCACATGTATGTCAGAGTATCACTTCAGAACGGCTCGACCGATTTGGCTGATTTATTTATTTTTGTTTTCTTAATTGTTTTCAAATATCAGCGTTTGTATATAAAAAAAGGTATTTGAGCTGGCAAATTACGAGATACGGGTGTTCTGGGTGTTCTCAAGCAGGCGAAGTCGCGAGCGGGCCACTAGCAAGAAATAAATATTCATATTGCTTGGGCGGCCACTGAATTCTTAGCTAGAAACAAAAAAAACTTCTCAAACATTGTACGTATTTAAACAGGAGTGGATGAGAATTCTCCATGTTTATTTTAGCCCCGGTTTATGTTCCGTGATAAATATTTTATTTGTTCTATAAAGTGTAAATATTTTATGAGTGGGAGAAGCGTGATCGGGAAAAAGTGCGGCAGTAAAGTAGAAAACGGGGCGACGAGTTATCGCTATGCCTCCGTGTTATTGTGCCGACTTACGGGTTGATGGCTGTCTGTTGTAGTGCTTACCTGTGGCTTTCCTTGAACTCGCCTCGTCTTTAGTGGAGGACATAATAAGAATCTATACTATACTAATATTAAAAAGAGGAAAGCTTTGTATTTTTGTATGTATGTTTGCAGCGAATAAACTCCAAAACTACTGGACCGATTTAAAAAATTCTTTCACCATTAGAATGCTACATTCACGCTGTACTCAGCGCAAATGTTACTACATAGCCTATATTAAAAAAAGAAAAGAAATGCGGTATGAAGTCCGCCGGGCCAGCTACGGCTAGTATTCAATAAAAATAATCAAAAAGGATACGAAACGATTTTGATTCTTTCAAACATTAACAAAAACAAATAGGTAAAGTAATGTCACCAGTGTCTACATGACTCAGTGATCTACACTTTGTCCTTTCATTTACTAGAACAAGGTGTCAGCAACTATGCTTTGTGACTTCGGCGACAATAGAATACAGACAGACCGTCTTCTTGCTAGCTGTCATTCAGCAAAATTTCAATGAAACTCTCCATTACTTCTTGCGACGAAAACTGTGTCGAGCACTGGACTGAGTACCAAACACTGGTGCCACTTGCAACTTGCTACTGGTTGACATTGTCTTATTCGTATCCGAAATGCATAATTATTTACCTATATTTATTTAAATTTAAATTCTGTAATATTAGTAATTTTAATTTGTAATTATTGTTGTATTAAAGTGTAATAATTAGTTTGCTGGCGTCGTGGTCCAAGCGGTAAGTCAACAGAATCACATCATCATCATCATCAGCTCATTTTATATCCCCACTGCTGGGGCACGAGCCTTCCCTATAGGATAGGAAGAACGGGCCATAAACCACCACGCGGGCCCAGTGTGGATTGGTGATTGTTAACGACTGCTAATGCAACCGGGACTAACGGTTTTTACGTGCCCCCGAAACACGGATTAACCTGGAGGGCATCTTTTATTTATAAGTTAATTTTTTTCTTTAATAAGTACTTACAGAATTGTAAACATCAGATAAGTTTAGTACTTGTAATTGAATGATTGAAGGAGATGAAACCACAATTATTACATATATACACAACATTATAAAGCAGTTACATTACAGGGTTCCTATTCCTTTATATCACCAATAAAAGGCGTGCACAGCATGTTGTAACGAGCAATAATAATTAAATGTGGTTAGATAATTTAAATCTCAGACTAATTTACACACACTGTTTGAGCACAGTTTACAAACTTGACTAGCACAATAGTTACATTAGTATTTGTTTTCTAAAGTTAACGCGAACACTTCACCATCACTAGTAGTTTAAATATAAAGGCATACAATGAGTGAAGCTTTCCTATTCAGAAATAAAACTTACATCTTTGTGCGTGCGCTGAAAAAGGCAATTAAAAAAGAGAAAAGTTTATTGCCGCACGCAAACCACATTTCAATGCGGTAGAAAGGCTTTATTTCGCTGGCCACTACATATACTGATAGAATTTTTTTACATACATACCTACAAACATATCTACAATCACGTCCATCTCTCAAAAATGGGTAGACAGAGTTTCAAATCATCATTTTTGAGTAAACTCGCCATTTTTGACCTCGACGCCTCATTTAGCATAATTAACGTAGGGCTCCAAGGTGGAATAAATAATATCAGTGATAGGTTGCTAGCCTATAGCCTAGCCTATCGCCTGATGTGCGAATATCTTGGAACCCTTGTCTCTTGGTCAGCTCTGACGACATGCACCACACCAGCATGGGAGTAGTTTTTATAAAAATATTAATACCTAAAAACACAAATGGTACGTGGTACCACGATAGCTCAACTGGAAGAGCACCTGACCCGGAATGTCAGAAGGGTGCAGGTTCAAATCCTGCTCGTGGAAATTTTTTCAACATTTGTGTTTTTGTAATTTGTTCGCAACAAAATTTGCTTTAAAAATCATTTTGAACATTTTATATTAATACCTTTTAAAATATTGATAACACAATTACAGTAGAGATGAAAATGTAATATTGCACTCTGTGCTCGAACCCAGCTAGTTACTACAAGCCACAATTATCATAACGTTACAATTTATCAAAACAACATTGTTTCCGTTAACTAAACTTCGCTGGCGCATACTTCATGTGTCTAATTAAAACTTTATGCTTTTTAAAATATGTTAGTAACAAAAGTTTGTGCTGGTAATTTCAACTTCCGTGTGTTCATAGCGAGGCTTCAAGAACTGTTGCAGGGAAACATTTAAAATTTGTACGGAAACAAGTTTCTGTTGAGGTGTAAAATGTTATACATAGTGTTATAGTATACGAGACATTAATTTGTTTCCGAGAAAATAACTATTCAATAGACAAGGAGTTCGATGGCGCAGAAGCTTGCGCGTTTGGGTTTCCAATCATAAAAAAATCAAAGCTAATTACAAAAAATACATATCGCAATTCCAGATGTGTAGCTACTAGCTCATTCTGCTTTTATGTCGTCCGGCTGAGTTGACTCTCTGCTGAAAGGGTACTCTGCTTTTATGTCATGTATCTGAAATGTCTTTCGGCTATGTAAGTATCTTGCTTTCGTGTCATCCAACTTGAATGAAACCAGAAAGAAAACTCTTGAAAATGACTGAAATACTTATTCATTTTATTAATTTTATCTAAATATTTTTAATATTTAGATTTTTTGCATTTACAATGCTTTAAACAACCGATCCAGATCTCGTATGCAAAGTTACTTAGTCATGATTATTAACTTTAATGTGTTATGTAATTTTTAATTTACTGTTTATATTGTTACGTCACAATCACAGTCAAAATAAACAAGTCTCAGCTCTAGTGGTTTAGTAACTTATGCGCGCCTGAGGCGCATAACTTCACTAATATAGATATTTTATTCACCATTGCATGACAAATTAAAGTTAATGATTATGTCTTAGTAGCAACACATACAATATCTAGATCGGACACACTTTGGATTTTTTATTTATTTATTTATTTAGGTTTGCCAACATTTGTGTATACATATATATATATATATATATATATATATATATATATCACTGTTAAGCTTGGCCAAAATTATCCTACGGACCTTGGTGGGTGAGTCGTAGTGAATATCAATATCGTTACTATACTCATTTACCAGCTTTTTTTCATTTTGACCACACCTTCTTTTTACACGTTGTATAGTTACAGGAAAAAAAATTACTAGATAAAATCAACCAGCCTTAGGAAGCTCTAGTGGGATCGAACCTACAACCTTTGGATAACCGGTTCAGTGCTCTGACCGCTGAGCTACCGAGGCCTTGGGGCACCCTTCTAAAGAGGTTTTTTAGACTTACTATGTTTTGGAACAATTTTAAAGTATGACGCCGCTCAGATAGCTCAATGAAATTTGCACAGTAAACAGTTGAAGAAATGGGCTAGTTATGGGCGAAATTTTTTATGTAACTTTTTTTTTAAATCGTCCTGAAACATTTTAAATGTTTATAAATGGTTGGTGTCACGGTTCTGTCACGGCTCCGGCGCTGCGAGACTCCGGCGATCCCACCCGAGCTTATCGTCGCAGATGGTAATCGCTCACCGCCGCGGCTGAGGCTGGCCTTGCCGGCCAGCAAGCCGAAGCTTTGAAACTGGTCCAAGTAGCAACTAGTCTAAGTAGTAACTGGTCTAAGTAGCAACTGGTCTAAGTAGCAACTGGTCTAAGTAGCAACTGGTCTAAGTAGCAACTGGTCTAAAACGCAACTGGTCTAAGTAGCAACTTGTCTAAAATGCAACTGGTCTAAAAAACAACTGATCTAAAGAAACTTCCAAAAGCAAATATTGCCCTTTTAATAACTTTTTTTTTGTTTTTCTTGGGTACGAAAAGGACACTCGTCAGGTTACGCTTTCATTTTCAGATTAAAATATAGTAAAATATAATATATGCACTTTTTTTTAATTTTTCTTAAAAGTTATGCGAAGGAAAAATTATGTGACATTGGTGTTACGCTATTTGATGATTATGCCAATTGATGTATGACAAACGACTTTAGGACAATCGACATTATGCGAAAAGTTCCGCCCCATATAAAGATGATGGTTTTCCGACTCGCGAACACAATTTGTTCCGCAAATTTTCGACGACTGGTTTCTATGACCACAAAACAAACAAATCATTTTGTGTTGGAAGATGGAAAAGTCGTTTTTAGTATTTTCCGTTACTTATTATTTATGTTTCTCACCGTTTAAACCCTCCCTGAACTTCCACAAATACTTCCAAAAACAAAAATAGCCAAATCGGTCCAGCCATTCTCGAATTTTAGCGACTCAAACGAATAACAATTGATTTATATATATATATAGATTAAAATCTGCATATAAACAAATAAAACATACAACGTTAGTAAGAATAAACAAATACAAGGTCGCTGCTTATTTTAGAATGAAATTTTTCCATCATGAACGGAAAAGTCAGAAAGAAAAAAACTTGTTAAAACTGCTTGATAATATTATAAAAGATTACTCGTGTTTCGTATCTTATTCCAAGTTTCACCTTCCCCGTCCGTCCCTCGCACATCATAGATAACCTTCAGGCATGTTGTTTTATTATTGTTCCGAACTAATAATTTTATACGTAGACATGACGTGTATCGTCTAGCCGGCTTGTACGACCCCTGTGGACATACGATACGAACAGATTTTCGAGAAGGAGTTGCTAAGAGTTAATCAGGTGCTTTTGCAAATAGTAAGTAGTTTATTCTTAAAAGTATTTTAACATCCGTTAGGAAAACCAAGATAGGTTTTGTTGTTTTCTAAAGTTTACGCAAACACGACACATTTAAATGAAACAACTTTTACGGATCTATGCTTTGTTTTTTATAACCGTCTCTGAAATCCAGTGGTAGGACCACTAAACTTAGATCTAGAAGTCCCTGATTTGATCCTTAGTGTGTGGATAATATTGTGTTCCATTTGGTTGGTGGTAGGGCTTGTGTTAGGTACACCTGACTATCTACTACAATCTTATTTTAGGCTGTCGCCCAGTAATGTTATAAAAAATTATTTTGTTCCGGCAGTTGCGGTGTGATGATTTTTAGACTTAGTGAAGTGCTGATACCTTAAACAATCGATTACCGTAAAAAACAGTAAACTCAGTAAAACGATATGCGAAGACGCAACTTGCGGGTAGGCAATTACGTTGAAATTAAGTGACAGGATAAGAAATGAAATGATGAGGGATAGATGTGGTTTCAAAGAAGACGTAGTGACGAAAACTGAGAAAGGGATCAGATGGTTTGGTCTTGTAGAAAGAAGAAGTGAGAAAAGATTGACCAAAAAATTATATGAAACGGATGCGAATGAGTATAAGGGACGAAGACGACCAAGGTGGATGTTTCTTGACCAAATCGAAGATATTTTAAGGAAAGGCCAGGTCAACAGTATTTATATATGAAGAAATGAATGAGAGTAGCGAAAGAAGTATGCAAGAATCGTAGCAAGTTGCTGCCTACTGCCTATGGGAGACAGGCGTGAAAGTATGTATGTACCTATGTAGAATATGACGTATGGCGAAAATGCAACTCACCTCGTTTGAACAAAGTTTTAAGATACTTAGCACTGGCCGTGGTCACGGGGCAACACGCTTGAGACACTAGTTTCAAGAGTTCTAGATAAATAATGCGCTTCTGCGCGTCCTGATCTAGCGTTATTACCTGACGCAGATGGTTCTTTGTGCGAGTGATGCTTTCGCAAGGATGTCTCACACATACTTTATGACTTGACGGTTGGTGGGGGGTGTCAGTATAAACTTTAAAGTCGTGTATAGCAGGGTTGGCCGTGGTCACGGGCTAACTCGTCACATCTTCTGTCACCAGTAGGTTACCTCAATGTCATACAAGTTTCCGTTGTCGTAAACGTTATGAAATGAGAAATAAAAATCGCACTTAGCTCTCAGTAGCGCTAGATACTTATCGTCGCTTTTAATCCTCTAGTTATCCAGTGCATGACTTAAATATAGAGTTGTGAATGCGAAACAAAAAAATAATAAAAAGAAATATAAAAGAAGTCTTTCAATTTACTAATGCCTTTTTAAAATTCTTTTCAGGCCACTGTTTGCGTAATAAATTGCGATAGAAAGGTGCTATGAATTTGATGCTCTTGACGTTAAAGCCGCCGAAACGTCTTGATAATTATTCACGGGCTTTAAATGAATTAGGACCTTGGGTGAAGACTTCATAATTAATTAACGTAGTCCTTAGCACCTTCAAATTTAATTTATTTTGCCAAATCTATTTTTTCTATCTAAATGCTTATAAATTAGTTTGTTAATGTGTCTCATTATTTCGAAATGTTGAAATGTTTTCGAATGTTTACACTATTCAGCGGCGGCAGAGACGTTTTGGCATTAAATAATCTATACATCTAGACATCTACTAGTGTTTTCTCTGACAAATATTGTGTAGTTTTTAAATTATTTAGTAATGTAATTTTCCAACTGTCATCGCCAGCCGACTGTTAGAACAAATTTTACAAAAAGTTGTTAAAATAACTACTTTGCCGTCGACTGCAGCAACAAAAACCGGGGGAGTATTGTTTTCATTCCATTTATTATAGATATTAGTAACCTAAATGTAAATCTTTACTAAATACTTTATTCAAATTGTAAGTGTCAATGTAATAGCCAAATTAATTGTTATTTTTCTACTTTGTAATTAAGTAGATCAAAGGATTTGCATCTAATCTGCAAAAGTAACTTTGGCATTTCAGTACTGTAATTTAATAAAGTCCTACTGTACTGTACAAATCAGTATCAACTGCATAGTAGCCTACTTATTAGTTTTTGTGTTTGTTCCTATAACCTGTGTCTGTAGTTGTACCAATAATATACAGAATCTTAATTAGATTTATTTAAAGATAAGAAGTAATTTATAATTAAACACAGAAGTCTGCCCTTAACACCATTTGTTTGTGTGACACATCTACCCCCACTAGTTAAAATTAAAATTTATATATGCTCTTATTAGCTGTACATTAAAAGTAAATAAACAAATACACTTGTAATAAATAAGATCTTAATCATATTTTTTTTTTACAAATTTCAGGTATATATAAATAAAGCCAAACTCAATATGCTGACCCGTAAGGCTGCTACACAAAGTACTGAGCTCAAGCTTAGACAGACACTACATGAGTTAAAAGCGTCACAAGAATCATGCAATCAGCTGCTACAGGAGAGAGATGAGAGTGAGATGGAAATAAAGTCTATGATTGACAGAAACTCACAGCTCAAAAGTGAATTAGGCCAACTACACATTCAACACCAGGATGTGCTTCATCAGCGTGACCAACTTCAAGATGTGATCTCCACCTTTGAACACCAATACAACACCTATGAAAGGGCACTGGACCGCATCACTGAGTTGGAAAGAGACCTTAGTGCAGCCAATCACCAGATTTCTCAACTTGTTGAGTCGCAGAAACAGCATGAAGTGGATCAGACACAATCATTATTTGATGAGCTTATAGCATCACCTGGTGAAATATCACTACAGGAATTTCCGCAAACTAACCAAAAAACTAGTATTAGCAAAATTAAAATTAAAAAGTATGTAAAAATTAATAAATTTATAAGGAAAACTGAAAAGTTGATAAAGAAAAACGACTGTTTTTATAAAAACATTGCTCTTAGAAAGGAACGTATTAGCCTTATTGATTCCTTAGATATATATAACAGTAAATTGATGGAAAGTAGGCAGATGTATGACCGAGACACTAAACAATTACAAACTGATATCCAACAGTTACACGAGTCACTTGACATAATGACCAAGAAATATTCACTATCTCAAAAACAGATTGAAGAACATATCAAATCAGCCACAGAGTTAGTAGATCTGTGCAAGTACAATGCTGATCGGTACAACTCATTAATTAATAATGAAATTAACATAAACAAAGAGTCTTCATCGCTGAACTCTAATATTCAGATAAAGTCACAAAACTTGTCTGTTTTGGTTCCCAGTCCTACCTCTGCCTCTCCTCAAACAATTCATAAACCTAAAACAATTCATAAACCTAATGTAACTAAATTAGTAAGAAAAACAGTTATGTATTCAGATAAACTTGGTCAGGGCTTAGGGTTGCTTATGAATGCAAATCTTAACCATTCAATGACCAATATTTGTACCCCAGGTCAATCATTTAATGCTATAGTAAATAACATATCACAGGTTTCACTGAATAGTTCCACAAATGTTATTGTGTTGTGTGGTGACAGTTCACATACTAGGAAACGTGACTTTATAAATAATTTTAATATTTTGATAAAACTGCAATCAGATACGAATTGCAGGTTAATAGTTAGCGCTTTTCCCTATTGTACAAATTTAACCTGGGAACAAAATAAGCGCATTTATGACTTAAATTTATTACTATTTAATTTGATTTGTCGTCATAGTGACACTATTTTATATTTCGATATTAATAAATTTATTAATAACTTTACTTTGACGTCAGATACTATGTATCTTTCTAAGAAATGTAGGACTCAGATAGCTATCTTGTTAGCTTTTAATATACATGATACAGTTATAGGTGGTATAACTAAGTCTTTTCATGATAATAACTTAATCATTAGTAGTTCTACTAATGCAACTTTTACACCTAGTAATAAGGTAACCTCAGATTTAAACTGAGGTCTAAGACAAAAGCCAAGCCCACATCCATTACTATTGTACATCAAAATATTCAGGGTTTGGCTGGCAAGGACTTAGAATTAGAATTATTAGCAAAAAATCAGGTAATTCATGTATTTTGTATAACGGAGCATTGGTTAAGAAGTCATGACACATCGTTCCATGTGAATAATTTCCAACAAGCAAGCGCGTACGTGCGAAGCTCCGCTATTCACGGCGGTTCTCTAATATTAGTAAAAAGCAATATTAAATACAAAAATCGCAACGATATTGTAGACCTATCAGTGGAGCGTAACATTGAACTATCGTGTGTGGAGTTCAATAGTTTTGTAATAGTGTGTGTATACCGACCCCCATCGGGCAATTTCGATATTTTTGAATCAGTAATGGAAGACGTACTTAGAAAATTAAAATTAAAAAAGAAATTTGTTTTAGTATGTGGAGATTTTAATATAAATATTTTAGAAAACACTTCAACGAGTGTTCGTCTTCTTGCCTTATTCAAATGTTTTAATCTTTTAAATTTATTTCTTGAACCCACTAGAATAACTTCACATTCTGCCACTTGTCTCGATAATATTTTTACAGACTATGACCCTGTTTCCAAGTCACTCATTAGTAATCTTACGTCTGACCATTGCGGTTTGAAGGTGACCTATGATTTTGATATTAGGGATGAACCAAAACTAGTGAACTGTAAACCAGTTACAAAAGAGCGAGTGGAGTGTTTCAAAAATAGTATAGCTTGTAAAATTAATGCATTACCCTTTGTACAAGAGGATCCAGATGTACTTTATAGTAATCTTTTTAACTTAATCAAGACCGAATACAACCAGGTGTTTACACCAAAAACAATAAAAATTACTCATAAACTTAAGTTCTGTGACTGGGCCACGACTGGTATATATAAAAGTAGAAATAAATTGTATGATTTATATAGTTTAAAACAATATAACCAAAATGTTAATTTTACGGAATATGTAAAGAATTATTCGAAAATGTTTAAGAAAGTGTGCATAGTAGCAAAATCTAATTACATTAAAGAAAAAATTAAAAAGTCTAACAATAAAATTAAAGCCACTTGGGACATTATAAACCGTGAAACAGGTAAATTTAAACCACGGGATAATACTTTCACTTTAAAAGTAAATGACAATTTAGTTAATTCAGACTCACAAATTGCTAATATTTTTGATGATTTTTTTGTAAATATACCTGTAACAACAACGTCAAATTTAGATTCATCACCAGAAGTTGCACAAACTTTACTCAAAAAATATGTACCAAAATGTAATCTTTCTTTTCAATTTAAATACACTGATTCAATTAATATTATTAAAACATTCAAATCACTTAGAATGAAAAACACGAGTGATTTATGGGGTATATCTGTTAAAACAATTAAGGATATTATTCATTTTATTGCACCGTATCTCGCTGAAATTTTTAATAACTGTGTCGATAAAGGAATCTTTCCTGACCTTATGAAGTTTAGTAAAGTTATACCTTTATTCAAATCAGGAAACAAAGAAGACCCCAGTAACTATCGGCCCATTTCAATATTACCGGCGCTAAGTAAAATCTATGAAAAAATTATACTCGAACAGTTGATGACATATTTTAACACAAACAACCTTTTACATAGTAAGCAATATGGCTTTACTAAGGGTCGTTCTACTACTGATGCAGGTGTTGCTCTAATAAAACATATATTTGATGCCTGGGAGAAGTCTCAAAACGCTCTTGGAGTTTTTTGCGACTTATCCAAGGCTTTCGATTGCGTTGAGCACCGGACTCTGGTGATGAAGCTACATTATTACGGTCTTAAAGATTTTGCTCTAAAATTAATACAGTCATATATTAGAACACTAGAACACAAAGAACACAAACTGTCGATATAAATGGTACTAAATCATCTGGTTCTAATGTAAAAATGGGAGTTCCACAAGGGTCGATTCTTGGTCCTTTTCTATTCTTGATTTATGTTAATGACTTGCCATTCTTTGTAGAGAACTTCTGTGAAATCGTATTGTTTGCAGATGATACTTCACTCATTTTTAATGTAACTAGGTGTAGGACTAATTATGAAAATGTAAATAAAGCTCTTTCGGAGGTACTCCGTTGGTTTACTATTAATAATTTACAGCTTAACGCTAAGAAAACAAAATGTATTAAATTTATATTACCAAATGTCAGAAATGAACCAATTGATATTAGAATAAACGGTGATCAATTAGAATTGGTGGATTCTACAGTCTTTTTAGGCATAACCCTTGACTCAAAACTTCAATGGAATCCTCATATATCGAAATTGGCCGGTAAACTCAGTTCTGCTGCTTATGCCATTAGAAAAATTAGGCAGTTAACAGACGTTGAAACTGCTAGAACAGTTTATTTTAGTTATTTTCATAGTGTCATGTCGTATGGCGTCCTACTGTGGGGAACAGCGGCTGGTATTGAAACTATATTTATTCTACAGAAACGAGCAATAAGAACAATCTATAAACTAGGATCACGAACTTCCTTAAGAAATCTTTTTAGGGAGATTGGTGTCCTGACAGTTGCATCTCAGTATATTTATAATTGTATAGTTTTTGTACGTTGCAATATCAACTCCTTTACTAAACATGGTGACGTACACAATTTCAATACTAGAAATAAGACAAAACTTGTAATGCCACTGTTCAGGTTACAAAAGGTTCTTGGTTCTTTCTTGGGGCAAGGTATACACTATTACAATAAAATACCAAGTACTGTACTAGATTTACCTTTAGATAAGTTTAAAAAACATGTGAAATCTTTATTACTCATAAAAGGTTATTATACAGTCAAAGAATATTTAGATGATAAAACAGCCTGGTTATAATAAAAACAACATTATACTCTAGAATCATCATAATAAAATTAATTTATATAATTTGTATACTGATATGATAGCCTTTATCAACAGTGTCCTACAGATAACAAACAGCGTTGCGTTAAATAGATCACTAAGTTTTTTTTATTTAGAGTATCTTGAGTGTGTCATGCTCTCTTTACTGTCTCTACGGTGGTGGCGTGTGCGTCGGGTCGTTACGTTCCCTAAAATATGGTTGAGCGAAGCGATGGCTGATTCATATGTCATACTCGTGAACGGGTGCCGCCTGTGGAGGCTGGTCTGCTCACGCTTACTTATCTTATTTTTAGTATTTTTCACTATAATTTGACTTTGTTTTTCTTAAACAATTTTTGACTTCTACGATAGTACTGTAGTGGTACTGTATGACATTGTGGAATTTGTAACTTTTACCTGATGTAAATTTGTTAGCGTAGATTTTTTATTTTGTGTTTATTTTTTTATTTTTTTTTACATGTTGTGGTTGTCTTCTATATTTTTGTGTTTATTGTAATGGAAAGTGTCCTGCTATGATAGGGCATTTTCCAATATTTTTGACGCTGTAAGGGAGAAAAGAGCTGGACACTTGCTGAGTTTCTTGCCGGTTCTTCTCAGTACAAGATCTCCCGCCCAGAGTAGACTTACGAACCGATGGCATAGTGACATTCATAAGAGCTACTTGTAGCCTAAACTGAATAAATGATTTTGAATTTTGAATTGAATTTTGAATTTATACTAATATTATAAAGAGGAAACCTTTGTATTTTTGTATTAAATCGATTTAAAAAATTCTTTCACCATTAGAATGCTACATTAGCGCTGAGTAACATAGGCTATATTAAAAAAATATTAACAAAGTAACGACTATTTCATTTTCTAATAGAAAATGGTTTATTTGTTTTGTTGTCATGGGAACCATTGATATATATTTTACTCAATGATGGAAACTGTCAAAGCGGTACGAAGTCCACCGGGTCAGCTACTAATAAAATAAAATAAAAAGTCAGTTGCAACTTAGGTCAGTAATTGCTGTAAATTTATAAAAAATACATTTACAACACTTTAAACTAAAAATCATATTTTTATTACTTTTTAATTGTGCATTCACAAAGCTATAGTTATATAGTAAAATTTTATCAGAAAATATCAACCAGTCTCAGAGCAACCAGGCTGGTAGATTTTTCTAGTAAAATTTACCTTGTTAAAAATTGTATACATGCTCTTAAGTTTTGTTTAAATTAACTAATATTGAAATGTAATATTTGATTGTGATCCCCGTTCCTATTCAAACATTGACAAAGTACCCAGAAATTTGTATTCACTAATTAATTATGACGTAATTAAACGTGCGCCGGCCATGTCCACAAACACACACATACATTATTCACCGCCAACATTGTTGCCCACCGCTGATTGAAATCAGATTACTCTCAATATTAGAACTAAGGAACTACAAACAGAGCATTTGAATGTGACTATGTTAATAAATTGAAATTAATGTAACATTTAGCTACAATTTTTCACTTCATCCGTTGGTTAGATTTTTTTAGGTGTTTCCTTAGTCATATTTTGCTGATAACTATATTATTATATATAACATACAGATAAAGTTCAGATAAAAAGCTCTGTCTATTTCATTACCTAGTAGGTACTTGGCGTAGCTCAAAAAACGAAACTACACGTGAACATGACTTATTCAGAATAAATTGATAACAAATATTCACGTAACATTTGTTGGTTACGATTTTATGTTCCTGCAAATTGTTTGTTATCATTTGCTTTAATTATTAATCGAGTTACGTTTTATTTAAAACTGTTCAAGCTACATTCATTGTAATTTAATTTATGATATTTTTTTTTGTATGATCAATAACATATTTTGTAGGCGTTTTCTAAAGTGTACGAGAACACTACTCGTGGAGGAATATGAGATAGAGGCAAAGTGCTAACCCATTCGGTCAGATATATAAAGCTACATCATCATTTTCATCAGCCTGTTGATATTTTTATAAATAAAATTAATCAACATTATATATTTCTATAGTAACAAACCAAATGTGTCCAGTTGCCAGATGCTGTAATGGCAAGCAATAGATTCCACGTTGCTCCAGAGGTGTCCCGCAAAAATGCGACTCAAAATATTCACTTGACGGAATATATTGTGTCATGAATCATTCCACCTAATGCATTCCCCACTTACTTCTGGCGTCCCGCCGTCAGACCGTGTAAGAGAAATATTTTCAACTTTAATAAGAAGACGCTGTTAGAAATATTGAGTATTTTCAAACAGCTTACACGGAAACATTTTTAACTTACCAAGAATGATCTTTAATAGTTTTTATGATTCCATGACGGAGAAACGCTTTGCTTTAATTTTACCTGATGGTAGATGAGGATAAGATCGAAGGTGGATGTGCATTTCACACGGAATTCTCAGCTACTGATTAAGGAACTGGCAATCTTATCTCTATTTGAGCGCAATAATGCTTCTAACATTGAGTTTATGATGACAAACTTAGATAAGATGATGGTTTCTAACCTGGCGGACTTATGACAAGCCCTTACACTAACAAAACGAGAAATGAACCCGGGACCTCAGTGGCGTTGGTGATCTAACCACCACACCTATATTTTTAACAAGTTGGTATTGTATAAACTGCATTGAATAATCATCGAGTTAGAATTTTATTATCATAAAAAATGAAGACAAGGCTTATTTTTAAAATTTTAATTTAAATCTATATACATAATGACTGATTCATCATCGCTGAGCCGAAACCGTTGAAGCTAATTAGATAAAATTTAGGCTTTAGGTTAATTGAGTGACATAATCAGCCACTAAGAAAGGATTTTACTGAAATCATACCCTAAGGGGTCAAATAGGGGGTGAAAATTAGTATGAAAGTCTGTCAGTTTTTAAGTAAAATACATGAAAATTGGTAATTGGCTTTTTGAAAAGAAATAAAGAATGACGTGTCTCAGGAATTTTGTTTATTTTCCTTGTAAGGAGTAAAAAAGGGAAGAATGTTTTTTTGGCCAAATCGATATTTTTAAATTAAGATGTATAAAAATGAATAATTGAATTGATCTTTAGATTTTTCAATAAAAATAAAAAATTACGTGTTTTAGCATTTTTGGAAAACCTCCCCTAAAGAAGTGAAATAGGGTTTAAAGTTTTTATGGAAATCTGTCATCATAAAAGTTAAATCTTTCGGTATTTGGCCTGGTTAGAAATTATGAAGTGTTCAGGATTATTCTTATAGACACTTTTACCTTAAATAAGTTTTGCTTTTATTAAAAACAATTACAGGTCGTGTAAGCCCATGTGAAGCAAAGCCGCGAACACCAGCTAGTTAATAAGATAAAACTTGCAGTGTACACATTTAATTTTGACCGAATCTGTAATTTATTTTGTGTGCCACAAGTAAATATATTCATCCTTAATTGTTACAGTAATCAGTAAGTATTTAAAAAAAGTAGCAACTGAAAAAGGCTTGTTAATTATTTACGAGCAGAATATTTACATAATAAATGAAAGAACGAGCTCTTTGATGTCATTCTCGGACTGGAAAGCCTTTTTAAGAAGTTAAATATTTATTTTAGTGCCTATTTTATCCATCAAATAAAATAAATTTAAGTACCTAATTTATTTCTCAGTTTTTTTTCTAGGCCTGCTATTTTTTTGCCGACTCTGAAGCAACTTCTGATACGTCCACGTCCTGCTAGTATAAACTGAATCTTGTAAAGTCGACCATAAAATTGCTTTACCACTTTTGACAAAAACTTCCATTATGGTTGAGACTGACTAGAACGAACATCGTAACGTAACCGTAACGTACCATTCGACGAGCTTGATACGTCATTGCTGACTGACCGATAACAAGGCGGAGCGAGCGGCGAGCGGCGAGCGCTCACAGTACTGACCATGCGAATGCTCGCAACGAACATGTTACGTTACCAACGCTTCGGCCGGTCTTCACCACTGCAATAAAATTACGCTAAGCCTTATTGGCAGGCACAGGCACTTGATCTTGTAAGCAAAAATAGACCTTGCTGTTTTGTGATATGCAAACAACGTTCACTTTTATGGTGGTAAAGCAATTTCATTGTCGACTATTCAAAGTGGTACACAACATTGCAAAACAATGCTGCATGGCGACAGAAATACGTAATGGTGGAAGCCATCCACTCGGACTTTGGGAACAATCCTATCACCTATCAAATTTTTTTAGTACCTGTGTCGCCATAACAGAAATATCATCGGCGTTTTTGTCTTTTGTCAGTCAGTCAGTCAGTTAGTCTGTACTGTACATAGACAATGCGAATAGAGGTTTTATCTATGCCTCCACGGGAAACTACTTGGTCTTTATCTCACCAAATATTGAGTGGTTATAAGGCCGGAGGTGGACGCGCACAATTCGCCATTTACTAATAAATGAAATGAAAGCCCAGCATTTACAATGTGACTCATATTCGTAATAGTACGATTACGTGATATGATAGCGATTTGTTTATTCGGTATGGGCGCATAAAGCCGCCAAACATAAGTTGCGTTTGAAAAGATAATAATAATAACGTTGGGCGCAGTTGGCAGGCCCGCGGCGACAATACGCTATGAGCGTTGTTTTTTGGACGCATATCAATTCAAAGGCGATAGCGGTTTAAACTTTTTGATTTGATAACGTGTGATTCTACCTTAAATTAAATACACAGCGTGAAACCGCAACCTAATGTTACTTAAAGCGGATTTCACCAAGGTAGTATAAGTCTTATTGCGAGAGTAAATCGCTAATTACTCGAGAGTAATCGAACTTTTCGTTTGTCTGTGTATAATTTGCTGACAAAAATTGAGCATCGCCTGGAGTATGTAACAAACAGGTAGGTGAGTTGTATGCGCTCGTTGTATTTACGTATGTATGTACCAGCAGGTACGTATTAAAGAATTACGCTTTCCATGACTTCTTATTGCTTTACAATATTCTCTGTCAACAAACAATCAACGTAGCAGAATATTAGAAGTTATTCAAAACGTCAAGCAGACATATTACCCTGGCTAATTAAAGTTAGCCGTAGATTAAATGATAAGAGTAAAGTTATACTTGGATAGATATCCTCGTATAAATTGGATGTTGGTGAAATTCACCCAAAAGTAATACACTGTGTTGCCGAAAGAGAAGGAACCTTAAATGATGATCGCTTTTTTTAAATTAAATGTGTTAGTCTTCTACAACACATATTTTTTCAGTAAAACGGGAATTAGAGAAAAAATAAGGTGTCAAAATATTGTCAAATTAATTTTAATAAATAATGTACTTATACAGTGGGGTTTAATGGTTTGTTTAAGGTTTTGCATCTTACCTTGCCCTTGCCTTTGTACTACCTATACAATAAACAGTTATATTATCATCAACTACAAAAGTTGTGGCGTATGACAATACTTACACAACCGCGATCATAACTTATCGAAAATAAAAATACAAATCTTCACGTAACGTTATTAAAAATAATACTGACAACACAAATTTTCCGTTTACAAAAAAAATAAAAGTTACACTATTTTTGTTTGTTTCTTGTAACTTGCACCACACTTCTAGCGCCAAGCGGGCACCTCATAAAATATTATAACATGCAAAAACGCTCCGCTCATACAGCGCGGCGCGATAATTGTTATGGGACGTACGAGAGCTTTGTTCTAGATTTTTTGGGAACATACGGTTTCGCAATATTTACCGCTGCATAGGGTATGGCGCGCTGCAGCTGTGTTGGCTATACTCATTTTTATTTTATCGTACTTATGAGCAGCAGAAAACTTTTTAGCGTAATTTGGATGTTTCTTTCTCATGTCCAAGGTATGAAGCTAGTGGAAAGCTAGCTGAAACTTTGAAGAATCTAATACATGAACAGAGTGAAAATAAATTATATAGTTTCATTTGAACTAACATACACGTTTAACTTTGGACTATAACATTTTTTATAGTTTTACTGACTTTATTTTAGCCCAACAATCGCTTCGCTTAAAAAGCGTAACCCTACACATCTTGTTTTGTTTTAAGTAATTTACGAATTATTCAAATTTGTTTCAGTACTATTTTTGTAATAATTTATAATGTATAACATGTCCAATAGGGACAAGTTTAAAACGTTATGGAACTCAAGTTTCTCGATAGTCGCAGCTGAGCGTAAGCGCTTATTAACGTATTATCGCGAGGACCCGAAGCAAATTCGTTTTCAAATATGATCTCTTACGGTCCAGAACATTCATTAAATGAATATTATGGGTTCGCAAATAACGGCGTTTTAAGCATAATGGAGATTCGACTGGAGACAATGTTCTGTCTTACAACGGTGAGAATAGAGTTCAATTCGCATTATGTGTTGCGAATTGAAAATGTCAGGATTTAATTACGACGGTTCGAAGCCGAACGCGGTTGGTTTAGTGCCTGTGCGGAGCCATTGAACCGTGACCGAGAGTGAGAATCGGCACGAACGTACGTACGGACCGAATGTTCGAATATTGGATGAAGTTTTTTAACGCCGCTTTTTTATGTGCGTAGAACTTTTATTTATTTGAATAAATATCGGTTTTTACAGCGGAATAGCACTTGACTGAAAATCAATCAATCGTTTCTTCTTTTTAGCAGAAAAATTTATCATTTGTCATAACTTAGATAGCTATCATCAGCTCATTTGATGTCCCCACTGCTGGGGTACGAGCCTTCCCTATGGATGGGAGAAGGGGCCATACACCACCACGCGGGTCCAGTGCTTATTGGTGGTTGTTAACGACTGCCAATGCAGCCAGGACCAATGGCTTTACGTGCCTTCCGAAGCACGGAAAAGCTCGAGATGATAAATTTTTGGTCACCCATCCGATGACCGGTCTTTGCGAAAGTTGCTTAACCTCAGCATTCGCAGACCGGGCGCGTTAATCACTGCTCCATCGAGCTTCTCTACACATATCACACCACGCTTCTAATATTTGATTAATATTGCAATAGTCAACATCAATTACATAATTTATACGAAGTTAGCTACGCATTTAGTAGTCCACTCGCTACTCCAAACCGAATTATTACGGGCTGCGCTAAGAGGATATTTTGCTTCATTTAATTTGGCAGCGAACGGTTAGCCGATGTGGAGAGGTGTGCTTGGAATGACGCGGATGTTTATTACTGGATGACCTATAAGAAATCAATAATCAAAAAAAATTAAAAAGGCTCTCTGCAAAACTTACAGCCCTTACTGTTGAAGAACCACCATGGCCACCATTAACCTTATCACCAATTAACATCAAGTGAGATGAAGGTACTGAGCTTGCCCGTAAAATAAAAAGCATCCGTGATTGAGTGTAAATATCAGACTCTTATTTCTATGTACTAAAAATACATCGGGCAATTGTTTAGGGAAACAAATGATAATGATGCCAATGTTATATTTAATTATCCTCTACTGCTGAGAACTGGCTATATCTTTAGAGTCGGACCACAACAATGATACCTTCGTGTCGCCGTTATGGCGCAGACTTAAATTCTTATATAAGTCTGTCGCTAATAAAGCGAACTAAGAACCACAAAGGTGGCCTAAACGATGATGCAAAAGTATTTCGGGGAAAATTAATCATTATTTGACAATTATATATTTATTTGACCTTACAGCCCAATCGCAGATTACCATAATATACAACAAATTTATTTATATATTCACAAAACAGCACTCAACATCTAAAACGTACGACAAAGTGTTGTAGGAAATTACCCGAGGGAAAATAACGCTGAAAGCAGCCGAAGGTACTTGACACACAACGTTTGTGACGCGCGAGTCGAGATCTTGGTGTAACCTGAAGCTTCAGTTCTTGTACTTCCATGCCATGAAATTTGGATCTAGCACCCTTCAAAACAGCAATGTAAAGTAGTGCTGCTTTGCAGTAGAAATAGGTATTAGGGTAACACTATCTGGTCTGGATTGGAATCTGGACAAAACTTTAACACTAAGCTTCTCTGCAGCAGGCACTATGGATGTTCCTATAATCTATCTTTGTAGAAATTAAGCTAAGAGTACATTGTAACTACATAATATTTTTTGCTCCAATTTTATCGTAAAAAAGAGTTTATTTTTGCCACAGACACAGGGTTATTTTCCTAGCAAATCCACCGGCAGTCATTAATATATGTCTAACGTCGTGCCTGAAATCCAAAAAGAGGGTTCCGAGACAAGGAAAAATTTCTTATAATAGTAAGTGTGCCTTTTATTTTGTGTACCGGTTAATTCAACTTGAATGCTGTTTATTTTATTTTTTCACGTTGTTTATCTAAAGAAAAGAATTGAAATCTTTCGAGTTTACTTTGGTATACTGGGTCGAGTGGTTTATATAAATCCTATTCATTCCCATGATTTTCTGGAATAGATCTAGCTGGGTAGTTCAAAGATCGCTCTTTGTATGTCTACTGATTGTATTTTAAAAATGTATTTGAGAAGTGACAAAGCAAGTAAATATCAATCAAAATACAATTGCATGATAATTCGGAAAGCTTTATAATCGTACAACCTTTTTACTCGCAACCTGCATTGTAACTTCTCGCGAGTTCAGCTTATTACATTACGCAAAGTTACTCGTAATATTCTTTAGATGTAATCCCCCGTTACGTCGTCACATAACGTTAGCTAAACAAATTACCAGTAGCAATTACTGAGGCTTGTTCAGTAAATATTATGACGCAAGGTGAGCCAGAAGTACGCCTGCGAGGGCTGTGGGTCGGACGAGCGATGTTACATTCCGAACGCGCGCGGAGCTACATGGCAGGATGTATTGAGGGCCGGTCCAGGCTACGGGATGAAGCGAGATGCCGTTTGCATAGAAACTCGCGACACGCTCGCAAACTTGCTTATAAACGTGTTGACTAGCAGTAAGCCTGTACTGTTATATTTAATTTATATAATTTCATATTTATTATTTTAAAATATTTGGCACTAAGTCATAATTCCATTCAGACTTTTGAAGCAGTGCAAATACCCTAACGTATAATCACGTGTGTAATTTTCTGATTGTGGTTTACAATAAAGACATGTTTTAAGAACGTGTTAGGCACAACAAAATGCGCAAAAAAGTACTACTTATCCCTTTTATAATTCTGTACACCGCATTTAAACTAAAAGCATATGAATAAATGTAAATGTTGTAACTTGCTGGCTCGGAGGGCAACGACTAACAATCAATCAAAATGAAGAAAAAAAACGCACATACATTTAATATTTTATTTTCTTTTGATTTATTTTATCACCCTGTGTAGATTCCGAACCGATGGCATAGTAACATTTATAAGAGCTATTAGTAGCCTAAATTAAAAACAAATCCAATTTATATAACCGCTATCCGCTCGTGGCTTACTCCACAACAAGGCGTGCAGTGGGAGCTAGTATCCTGATTAATATCGTCTGTTTGCGTTTCAGTCGGCTATTTGGAATTTGTATTCAGTTAATACCTTGTCAATCGGATAGGCTTGCATTCTCTCTGTAACTCTATTCACTAATGGCTCAGGTAGATACTGTAACTAATTTCATTAAAATAGGCTGCGGTTTTCGTAAGCTTGCTTAGAATTAGAATTGCATTTAAACATTCATACTTCGAACATTGGTTTTAATACAAATATTTTATTGCGTATCTAAGGAGCACGATGGCGCAATGGTTAACGCGCACGGTCTGCGATTGCTGAGGTTAAGCAACTTTCGCAATGGTCAGTCATCGGATGGGTGACCAAAAATTTATTATCTCGAGCTCCTCCGTGCTTCGGAAGGCACGTAAAGTCGTTGGTCCCAGTTGCATTAGCAGTCGTTAACAACCACCAAGCCGCACTGGGCTGATTTGCTAAAATAGAACTCGAGCATCAAATAATATGTATATTGGAAAAATTTATATAAAATTTTGTAGATTTTTCATAGGAACATAGAATCAACACGAAAGCCAAACTTACGGATTTAACTGGAAACGGAAAACAACGTACACATTTGTAACAAATATTCGCTTAAACTGAATTTGTGTTGAAATTTAGTCAAGAGTTGGAACTAGATTACAATGGCACGGTGCAGCGTACTGCGAGTGCAGTTGATGTGAGACTCTCCAAAAACAATTTAGCATCCTTTATTATTTACATTTTCATTAACTTCACATTTTACCTAAATTAAATATTTATTAAATAACAAAGGGATACACGGAAGTCTTTGTTAAATAATGTACTTTAGGCCTCGGCGAAGAGCACGAAAGTTTCGCGGTGCGGCAAGCTAATGTTTAGTTCATTGTGCGTTATACTACGGTAGTCTTAGTCAATGGTCATTGAAATAACGCATTGAACAGAGAAGTCGTGGCAGAGTGGTAAAAATGACAATGTACATAGGTACATATAATACATATACATAGTAGATTAGTTATAGATATCTGCTAAGAGGGTCCAGGCAGGCTTCTCGTCACTTTACGTTGGGTTTTAAAAAATTAATTCCCAGAAGGAATAATAATTCTTCTACCATGGCATAAAACGCCAAATAAAAGAAATAAATGAGTTAATTATTTCACGTTTTGATCGTAGTTAATGCTCCTAATATGTAGAATGTCCAGAGCATAAAATAGAGGGTCTCGTCAATGAAAAGACAGTCAGTGCTTTGATTAAAAGTAAGAAATATAGAAAAATATTGACAGAGTAGGTATATAATAAAAGCGATTGAAACTGATGATTTAAGAAATAGAAATAAGTAGTGTAAGTTTATGTAAAAAAATTGTAAAGTTGTGTAAAACTGTTGAAGTTGTAAAAACGATCATTATAATTTAATGAGAAGTTGGCGAATAAATTAATAAAAACTATGTAGAATGTCCAAAAATGAGTATAACATTCCGCAATAAAAACATAGTAACCAAGTATTACCCAAGTGCGAAAAAACATTGTGTCTTAGAACATTTTAAGCTTAAAAAAAATGCTTGGAAATGCTATACACTTCAACAATAAACAACACTTGTGTGAAGAATATTAGTGAAAGTAATCCAGAACGTACACTTTCCCCAACAACATTTATGGAGTCAAAGTTTCAAGATTGCAACATCCCTGGAGCCGAGCTGCGCAACACTCGGCGCTCGTCTTATGTTATTGGTAATTAATTCCGGGATGACAGCGGCGGCGGTCGCTCCTGCAGTTCTATAACTGGATACAGCTGCTTCTGCAAACAGAGTTATATTGTTGAAGTTCGTGTCTACTATCAGTGCAGGTTGTTCTTAAATAAAATAAATAAAAATGTTTATTTATCCGACAACATAAAGTTCTTTTAATGTTAGTAACAAAGAGACTTATCACCAATGTTAGTACTTTAATAAATATTTTTTAATTTTAAGCGCGTTATTTGGCACATGTGCTCGATAAATGGACAGTCCCCACTATCGGCGATTGCTTTCAGGACGTTTTTACTGCTGCCGCAAACTCGATTCAAAAGTAAGCCTGCTTTTTTACGAATGATGGTCGGGAAACTGTCAACCTCTGTGTACGCAAATATGCTGGAAGCGCTGCAAAATCGCGGCAGCCCCAACAATGCCCTGAAAGCATTATTGTATTGTACGCGCAGGGTGTTGTACGATTCCTTGTCTTAGCTGGTTGTATGTCTGCTTCATTATGCTAGGTGATGCTTTAGTTGAAATTGAAAGACTTGATGTCAATCTATTTTTCTGTTTACGTGCTCCTTGAGGATTACGAATAAGTGATATGTCAAAGCCAACAAATTATATTCAAATTAACATAAAGACTGAGTAGGTAGGCCTACTTTTGAATCGTCCGAACATGTGTTAGGTACTACCTATTCAGGACGCCTTTTAGCTGTGAAGAAGAACGGCCGCAAGAAATTACACAGGTTTTTCCAGAAAAATCGTAATTTACAAAAAAAAAATATGTCGTAACCAAACGCAAATTACAGATACAATACGAGAAACGATAGAAAATAATGTCCACCATTCGATAATTCGACGATTCTTAAACTAGGTAACGAGACGCTCATCCCAACTAGTTTTTTTAACCTGGAAAACGAGGCCAACGGGTTGTTCTCTACCTCGTGCACATTTCAAGTGGACACCGAACCTGGCCCGGACGGGCGCTGACCCACATTCGCCCGCGCTGCTGGCACCTGCGGTTATTCGTCTACATGGCGCTTGGGCGGTGCTCGACAGTTGGAAATCACATTCTGTGACTAGCATCTACTATCGAAACCTGTTTTTCATGATTACATTTATATATTTATTACGTATGTATTATTGAAAATGAAATTAAATGAAATGAAAATGATTATTTACCAAAAATAATAGTAAGCCGTTTTACAGGAGTGTACAATGACACCCACACTAGGCTAGGCCTGGCTCGTGGGGGGTCAAGTCTTTAGGGTTAGCAAGGGTAACAATGTGGCTATTCATTACAAACAATTATGATTAACAGCATGATTCTGACAATAACAAATAATAGATTTTTTAATTATTGGACGGTGCAATGCGCAAATGTGGAGTGCATGTATGTAGGAATGAGTTAAGTGCGTGTGTGGCTCAAGGTCAATATTATTTGTACAATTAAAATTACTATTTGCATTTACAATGATATACCTATGTAGTTACAAGATACACTTTTATCGGGTTCAAGCTATTTAGATAAAAATATATTTTTTATAAATCACTTTTCATTTTGATTATTATTTTTTTAGGCAAATGCTGCTGAATGCGAACAGAACAAGACCGGTCGTTGTGGAGATCCTTGGGGGAGACCTTTGTCCAGCAGTAGATGTCTTTTGGCTGAGATGATGATGATGATGATGATGAAGTAAACAATAATACCTATAAATTTTTAAATTGAATAGGTATTTAACTTAGAATATTTGGAGCTTCATATTGTTTTTTTAAAATTACTATCGACAACATCATATTATTCAAATCAAATGTTTTAATCGCATTAAATTAAAATACATGGTGTTCGTACATATAAATGGGGACACCCAAGACTATTTAGCCATCACGCCTGATGCTAAGCAAATAAAGTTCAAGACGGCTCAAGACTCTTCACTTGGAGTCCATAACGATTAAGCGGGTTCTTATGTCTTTAAGTAATTTAAAATGCAACTATGCGGTAAATTTATAAAACGTTGGTTTTATAAAATCGCAGCACAAATCACAAGCGCACTGCAGCCTATCGGGCGTTACTCACGGTTGGAAAGTTATAAAAACGTGTAGAGAAATCAATGGCGTAGCACTATATATTTAGGATACAGCGGTAAATTTAAATTGTTTGGATTCAAATGAAGAATCGTAGTTTGTAGGTAGGTAGATTTTCTCGTAAGCATGACCGATAGTTAGATATTAAAAATATAAGGTAAGGTAATATTAAAAATTTAATTGTATTTAGCTCCGCAATATCAAATTCTTCTTAAAGCGGCAACTGAAATGTTTATTTTCCACACTCTCATCACAAGCGGTATCTCTCAAATAAAGCAGCGGTTTATTAAACCGCATAACACAGTAAGTACATTCTCATGCGCGCGAAAGATATAAAATTTTAAAAGGCTCTAAAACGCCGAAACTTAATACTAGGTGCGAACTGCGAATGCTAGTTTATGTGTGGTACATAATGTTTTTCCCGGCAGTGCTTGCGTTCAGACACAACATAAGGAGACCCCAGAAGATAAGCTCAATACATACCGCGCTCGAGCTACGTGCACATAGACCTTTTCACGAAAACGGAATCTCAGACCATCTTATTATCGGCAACGCAGAAGTCGCAAATACTCTTCAATCTCTGCAATTGCGTAGAGATATTGCGTCACTCAGCGTGTTTTAACGCTTATACCATGGCGAGTGCTCTGAAGAACTCTTTGACCTCATCCCACCTTCTCCCTTCCTCCATAGGAGTACACGTGCTGCTCTCCGGAGTCACCGCTTCACTGTCTCAAATATTCCATCACGCACTAAGAAATTTGGTGACTCGTTTTTTTGTCGCACCTCCAAAACATGGAATAGTTTGCCAGTACACGTTTTCCCTCCTTCCTATGATATGGGGTCCTTCAAACGAGGCCACTTGTGGGCCGGCAGAGTGAGGGTAACTGATGCTGCGTTGTTTTCACGTTGCACCAGTTGTTGTCGCATCTGGGATTCCATATTCACTTAACATCAGGTGAACCAGTCCGAGTCCGGCAGCTGTTGCGAGATTCTGAGTTCGTGAGAGTCTGTGAGTCTCTGAGTCTGAGTCTTGTCTATGAGTGCATTAATAAAGCTGGCCTTCTGCATTCTCCTTATTTAGTGGTTCAAAACAGTCGCGAGCAATTTAATCCAAATAACAGAGAGTAGAGAGGACAAAGAGTGGTCACTGACAAACTAGTATTTTTTAAGTCTATTTTTTATTTGTTTGGCTCACTTTTACAGCACTCTGCAAAAGTGAGGTTTGACACAGAATAGAATTTTCAAAGTTTTAAAAGCGCCGCCCGACTGTTGTCGACAGGAATATTGAATTGTGCTATGTGATTTTGTTGGATTTCGTAGAAACAGTTGAACCTTTTGTATTGGCTAAAATTTTAATACAAAACAAAATTGACTTTGACCTCGATTTTTGACTATGTTTTTGATTGGTTTACGATGGTTATTATATTAATGCGTCAGGTTACCCTTTTAGATAACATCATGCTGATATTGTATTGATTTGTATTATTTTATATTGTACTGTATTGTGGTATTTGACACTCATAAACTTTTTTCTATTAATTTCTATTTCAATTTCTTTAACTATTTTCTATTCTATTTATTCAAGAAAGATCTAGTTCACATAAATAGGACAGTCACGAGCAATAACATGCAAACAATGTAATTAAGAGTCAAAACTAGTCAAAACTGCATACATGACTGACTATCGCTGTACTTGATTTAAATTTGATTTTCATCTTTTGAACTGAAATAATGTCATTGTTATTTTGAAAGCTTTTTCCAGATTGATAGCTTATGTGCCTAACAAATAAACAAAGAATAAGCTCCGAATAGTTATTTCGTTCTAGTCTCTTTTACTCTAATTTGAAATGACGTTTACATGACGGGAAAAACACGAAATTATTTGTAAGGCACTAAATTGGTTAGATTCAAATATTTCGATGTATATTTTATTTTCGAAATAACAAATGCAACCTCGTAAATTTTGAAGCACTCTTTTATACATAGTTTACGCTTTCACTTCGGTTCTGCCGAAAGATAAAAAAATCTGCTTCATTTTTCATTCGGTTTTCAGTGAACATAAAATATTGAAGGAATTTAAAAAAATAGTTGAGTGCTTGCGATGTATGCTAGCTAGCTTAGCGTCATAGCACAAAATAAGGAGGACCCAGAAAGTAAGCTTAATTGATACCGCACTCAAGCAACACACACATATTATTATACCCCTTTTTTATAAACGAGCAGGCGGGTCACCTGATGGATAGTAATCGCCACCGCCCATGGTACCAAAGTAATCGCAGATGCGTTGCCGGCCTTGAGGAAGGAGTTGGATCTTAAGGAGGAAGTAGGAATTGGGAGGGGGAGGGGTGAGAGATGGGCCTCCGGTACTTTCACTCACCAGACGAAACACAACAGCAGCGAGTGTCATTGTGTCACGCCGATATTTTGTGAGAGTGTTATTACGCCGGGCGAGCCGGCCCATTTCGTGCTGCACCGCAGCGTGGCTCTACCACTCAGACAGTGTCACTCATTTAGCACCACCCAGGGGTCACGTGTAGTGTCTCAAGGGTAAACCTACGGACGCGAGTAACTTTAACCCCCAAATTACAACGGACTTTGCGTTCGGACTGTTCCGAGCTGTTCCGAGATCCGTGTCCGAGAGAGGTTGTCTGTGTGTGCGTTGCTCGAGGTTTTCAATGAAGTTTATCTTCTGCAGTCTCCTTATTTGTAGTTGTAGTTTGATTGTATTGTTTTTAGAGTACGCCTTTGACTATGCACCAACGAGCTAAGATTCTGCAAGAGAACAGTCGCTAGCGGCTACTGTGTACTCAGCGTCTGACAAGTGTGGTGTGGACAATAACTACCAAGAAGTTAAAAAAGACGAATAAAAAAACCTTGTTTTCAGTCGCCTCTGTGGTCTAGTGGTTAAGACCACCGGTTTAGATCCAGAGGTCCAGGGTTCGATTCCCAGCCGGGCATACATGTTTGTATACTCGGTTTGTTTGGTGGTTGGGTTTGTTTGCCCTCCTGGCTAGCTACTATCCATCTTATATATTAAATATGTTGCCATAAAATCAACGTTTGTAGCATTGTTGTGTTCCGGCAGCTAGAGATAAGATAGCCAGTACCTCAGTAGTTGAGGATTCTGGGTGAAGTCCCTTATCTCTTAACATCAGGTGAGGTGAAAGCCAAGTGCTTACCCGTAAGATAAAAACTTTTTTATTAAAAAAAATAAAAATGGTAAAAAGGGTTTTATTTTAAATAATCTTTGAGAAATGCACCTCTCTTACGCGGTGTGCAGCAGCTCTGCGGTCTTACGTCAAGTGTAACGCCATTACGCGGTCATTATTTACCGCGTGTGCCGCCACCGTTGAGCGGAGACGACGGGATTTATTCCGCTACCAGGGAACGCACGTTCACGAGAATGGGAATTTGTATAATTTAATTTTATACACAAAGCCAATTTGGCTTGGACGTTTTCGGGGACATTGTTAGGTAACCATCTTTTTTAATGTTTATATTCAAGATAATATCACCACAGCTTATGTTTTAAACCAGCTCATGTTATGTCCCCACTGCTGGGGCACGAGCCTTCCCTATGGATGGATAGGGAAAACGGGCTATGAACCACCACGCGGGCCCAGTGCGGTGCGGTGATTGTAAACCACTGCTAATACAGCTGGGATCAACCGCTTTACGTGCCTTCTGAAGCACGGAGGAGCTCGAGATGATAAATTTTTGGTCACTCATCCGATCGCAGGCCAAGCGCACTGCGCTATCGAGCATCGAATATTTTTACACACAGATATAAAACAATGTTACAGCATATTAAGTCCTTAAATTTATTTATGGAACTTATTTACCTCTGCTTCGTTTATAAATTCATAAAGTAAAAAATTTGCTTACTTTAACAACTATTACCTGGGATAAAACGACGTTTTCTAAAAATGAAACCTAGCTAGATCGATTTATCGCCCCCGAAACTCCCTGCATACTAAATTCCATGAAAATCGTTTGAGCCGTTTCCGAGATTCAGATTATATATATAAATATATACAAGAATTGCTCGTTTAAAGCTATTAGATACCTACATTTGCAGTGATTTTTATTCAGTTTATAAAAATAAAGATGTGTCGATGATTAGCAAACATATCCGTACACAAAATAAAAAAGTTAAATCGTCACACCATATACACTGCTCCTTCGTAACAAATGAGAAACGACAGAAAAAAAAACTCTGCACCGCCCAGCCCACTTACAGGGCCATTACTCAGACGCGGCGTGACGAATATGAGGGCTCAAAACATTAACTGATAAATTACTGACACAGAAGTCGGGGGAAAGATATTTTTTATTCGCCCCTCATTGCGGCAAGGTAGCCAGAAAGTAGGTTAAGATAACTTGAAGTGGGTAATAAATGAAGTCAAAGCATCCATTGTGGGAGCACTTGAAACAAAGAGTTGAGGCTTTGAAGCTGTTTGTTTATTTGCTCTTCTTTTTTCAACTATGCTTTATATTGTCTTTAGTTTTTGTCCGCTTCGGGCGGCCGCTACAAGTTGGCTCTACGTTCAAGTACCATTCTAAAGTATTGTATTTTTAGAAATATGGTTCTATTTAATGCATTCTACCATAAAAACTGACAAACAGGATTGGAAATAAAATATAATAAAAAATATGATTCCACAAATATACAGCAAGCAACCCTCAAATATTCGCTTTAAAAAATTACTTTTAAAAAATGGTACGTAAGAGCAATATATCTTGTGCTGCTGCTAGTAATGTAATATGATATTTACACTTTTTGGTAGTTGTTAGAAGAATACGAAATGTCGAAACTATAGCGTACTCGTATTCTGCTTACTACGAAATTAACTCTATAGTTTCGTAGAGCCACGACAGCTTAGTTTGTAGTGCACCTGACCGGGCATGTCATGGGGTGCGGGTTCGAATCCCGCTCGAGAAATTGTTCAACACTTTTGTCTATTTAGCCAGTTCCTTAACACTTTCCCCCCTTATTCATAAAAAAATATTTTTTAGTTAATCATTTTTTTGTCTCTTTTTCTCAAATTCAAAATGACGTTTGTGTGACGTTGACAAAACAATATTTAACTAAATAATGCTTAAATAGTTTTTATGAATAAGGGGGTTTAACTTTAACCGCCTCTGTGGTCCAGTGGTTAACACCACCGGTTCAGACCCAGAGATCTCGGGTTCGATTCCCAGCGGGGGGTACATGTTTGAGTACTCGGTTTAGTTAGTGGTAGGGCTTGTGTGTCCGCCTGGCTAGCTACCACCATCTTATCTAAATATGTCGCAATAACATCAATGTTTGTGTGAGCATTGTTGTGTTCCGGCAGCGAGAGATAAGATAGCCAGTGAGTCACTAGTTCCGTCTATCCCGGGTGAAGTGCGCTTCCACCAATTGGGCTTATCATCACTTAACATCAGGTGAGATATTAAAAAAATACTTGCGGATTCACCTTCAAGCTTAACTAAAACTCATGAAGGCCAAGCGTTTTCCCGATGTTATAGAACTTTAAAAAAGGTTTTTACGTATGTTTCTGCTGTAGCGTTGCAAATGTCTATGTTCTCACGTCGGGGGCCGCATCGTTCTTGTTCTAAGCTGCGTCTTGGTTGATAAACGATTGTAGTTCCGCCCATTTGCTCCCGGCTTTATCCGCCATTACATTAAGCACGTGTCGGATTTAAGTTTGGACTCACGGCGCTAATTCGGAAGCCAGTGATTTATAGTGGCCGGACAAGATTGTATATGCGCGGCGTTCGCGGCGAGAATGTGATTAAAACAACATCGTTAGGGCCTGCTCAGACGCGGTACATATTATTATAGTACATAATAGGACGACGTCTGAAGTTTTTTGTAAGTCAATGTACAAGGTGTTTGGTAATAGGTTTATAATTCCGAAAAAAAACCATGCAACCAGGTATAAAAAACACGGTGATAATATGCAAAATCATATTCACAAAGATTTACTTTTCATGTAAAACTCTAATTTATTTTAAAACATTTTTTTTATTCACCCTTACATTTTTAGGCTTTTTGTTTCGTTTCGTTTCGTTTTGAGGTTGACGACTAAGAACACTGTATCAGCTGGATTTAGGGTTTTAACTTTGCAATTTTACATAGTAACAAATAACTCCAATATCTCGTCCATATGGTGTTTCTCAGGTATGTTTATAATTTTCCGGGGTTCTATTTAATGTAAATACAGATATTATCAAACACCTTGGAGATCACAAAAAAACTGTTACTAAAACGCCGATTTTCATACAGCAATAACACATCTACAATATTTTGTTGTAGTATCTTCTTTAAATAAACTAACAAATATACAGAACAATACTTATAACAACAAAAAGAAACATAACTTAACTGAACTTTAAAAAAACCAAAGAAATAAAAATAGCATATACATTATAATGACTTGTCCTGACTGATTCATCGTCGCTGAGCCGAAACCGCTGAAGCTAATGAGATTAAATGTAGACTATAGGTTAATTGAGTGACGTAACCAGCCCCTAAGAAAGGATTTTAATAAAATCATACCCTAAGGAGGTCATATAAGGGGTTAAAGTTTTCATGAAAGTCCGTCAGTTTTTAAGTAAAATACATGAAAATATTGGTATTTGGTTTTTTGAAAAGAAATAAAGAATGACGAGTCTCAGGAATTTTGTTTATTTTCCTTGTAAGGAGTAAATAGGGGAAGAATGTTTTTTTGGCCAAATCGATATTTTTAAAGTAAGAAGTATAAAAATGAATAATTTAATTGATCTTTAGAATTTTTTATGAATAAAGAATGACGTGTTTTAGCATTTTTGGAAACCTCCCCTAAAGAGGTGAAATAGGGGTTTAAAGTTTGTATGGAAATCTGTCATTATAAAAGTTAAATCTTTCGGTATTTCGCCCCTGGTTAGAAATATGAAGTGTTTCAAGATTATCCATAAAGACACTTTTACCTTAAATAAGTTTTGCTTTTATTAAAAACAATTACAGGTTATGTAGCCCATGTGAGCAAAGCCGCGAACAAAAGCTAAATATTATAAATATGTAGACTATTTTGTTGTTTGTTAGCTTAGTTGTATTATGTCCTATTGAGCAGTTCCGATATTCGTCGTAGTTGCACCGACATGTGATTAACGCAACTCCGCCTCTTAATGAAGCAAGTGTCGCTTAACGCATCCGAAATTCGCCTAAAGCTCGGCGCGTCCGTAATTACGCCCGAAAATCGCTCTCGTATATAGCGAGTTATTGAATCAAATGCCGATATTTTCCTGACTAGCTTTTAAAGCTTAATAAGTAACATTAAATATGAAATGTTGTGTTCAACATTCTGTGCTTGAAAATAATACATTTTAATTATGATTTGTTTCATGACTTTAAAATCAAATGTAAAATAAGCGCGACAGATCAGTGTATCGTTTCATTTCAATATACATCATAGCCGCCGCGGATCGTGCACTTGGAGAGACCTATGTCCAGCAACGGACTAGTATAGACTGATGATGACGGTGATGATGGTGATGATAAATCATACTTACTACTGTATATGTGACTAGCGGCCCGTCCTTGCTTCGTACGGGGGCAAGTTTTTTTTATATAGCCTATGTTACTCAGCGCTAATGGAGCATTCTAATGGTAAAATATATTTTTTAAACGGTCTAGTAGTTTTTGAGTTTATTCGTTGCAAACATACATACATAGAAACATACAAAAATACAAAGGTTTCCTCTTTATAATATTATAGTATAGATATGCAAATAAATGAATATTAATAATGATGGATAATACGAGGTAATAAACGTGAAAGAGCACATGGATGAGGTTGTCCTTGGATAGACTTAAGACTAACAGTGAGACGTTTCTATGTTGATGATGATGATATCAGTTGTTTCATAGTTTTTTACTCTTGACTCTGGTTCCATTGTATCAAGAGTAACATTGCTTTCAAGTTAATGCTCGGGACTGTACCAAATCTAAAAAAGTGAATTATATATTATCAACAATAACGCTATCTGTATGAAATACTGTTACATATTTTTCAAAAATAACCTTATGAAATATGCTGTTATGAAAACAAGCTTGTACTCGAAATAACGCCAAAAGTTTACTACGTTTGTGCTGTTAAATTAACTTTTTTTATTCCGGTTCCCAATTAAGAGAGTTCATTGGGACAAGGTGGCGTTCTAGGGAACTAACAACCAGTAGACAATGTTCATCGGTTCTCAAAATGTGTAAAATAAACGCGAGTAGATCCGTAAAAATAGTTTCATTTAAATGTGTAGTATTCGCGTAAACTTTAGAAAACAATATTATATAGGTATAATTTTATGCAAATTTTGTTGGAAACAAATTACAAATTGAAAAAAGACTAAATTCCACGAATTTTCGTAGAATTTTTTCAACACTGTCTTTTTTTCAAATTATATTATTGCAATTCTGTGACTACAAAGCATTAACAGATTTGTATATTATTATTAAAGTTTAGAAGTACGCTTAACTTGCTATATAGCAACCCGTTGCCCCATCGAGCTCCTCAAGGCATTACGCTAAATTATCGTTACCCTACTGTCTTCTGAACACTATGTCCGTACCTTCCTATGTCACGGCTTAGGGATCCCGAGGCTCGGCTTAATTACAATTAGGCTGGACCTGCCGGCACACGCGGGTTCTGGAGGTATTAAAACCAACTTTCTTGCTAATTAAGCTAATCATGCAGGTCTTGCGAGTCAAGGAGATAATGGAGCTAACTTTTTACTGTATCAATTCAGTTTTATTATTAAAAATTACAAATTTTGTTCTGCAACCATGTAGGGATTAAATTAACTATTTACACACACACACACACCCTCTCTCTCACATACACACACACACATCATCATCACATCGCATCATCAACAGCTAATTTTATGCCCCCACTGCTGAGGCACGAGCCTACCCTATGGATGAGAAGGGAGAACATGCCATAAACCACCAAGCGGGCCCAGTGCGGATTGGTGGTTGTTGTCACCCATGCGATGACCAGCCCTTGCGAAAGTTGCTCATCCTTAGCAATCGTAGACCAGGCACGTTAACCACTGCGCCATCGAGCTCCTCGTTAAATTATTTCATTATAATTAATAACCTTCCTCGCATTATCTATAAGTTTGTCCTCAACATACATAATATGCTTATACTGAGTATATAGTCAACCAGACGCTGTTCATACATCCCACACATAGCTGTTATTACAAGCCGTGAAGTTCATTAAGCCCTAGACTCGATCGCGCTGGCCGTAATAAGAAAAGTTTCGCTCCATGTTCAGTTTATATGCTGCGCGGGCGCGATTTAGTTTCTTAAACTTACGGCGCTGTGATGATATTGAACAGGAATCTCTAGTGAAACTTAATACTAACATTGTTTTGAAGCTATTTTGTTTTAGTTTGTTATCGTTGGCCAAATTTACGACTTATGGCGTGGAATCGATTCTGTGGTGGAATGTAGCCGAGAATCTAGCAAACCAACTTATTGTTATTCATCTAACTTATACTCGTAGTATGCTCAGCATTTTGTTAATGGATGACTATCAAATGCTAGCTCTCTTACACAATAACGTGAAACGAAACTAAGTAGGCACTAACAAACAACACGTTATTTTTAAAGTTATAAATGCTGTCGCTAATAGGTAATGTAGTGATTCTTTAATTTTTTTTTATTAGTTTTTAGATGACTCCTTCCATCCCAGTTTTAACAAAACGTAGACTGAAATTAAACCAAATTTAAAACTGATGATGTCTTATTAATTAACAAAAATTGAAAATGGGTCGGTTTAATACGAAGATTACCTTAGTCCAAGATTTGGAATAGTTGTGTAACTACCTATTTGTGATCATGGCACATGCGAGCGTTGCAGTTTCTTGAAGCTGCAACTTATGCTGAGAGTAGTCCAGTTCTTCGTAGCATTTTAATTCTAAGTATTAGTTTTTTTGTTAGAACCATAGCCCAACTGCTACGCCGAATAAATATCTTGAACTTGATTTTTTTTTTATTGAGTGTGTTGAAATATCGAGTACTCAAAGACTTCCATGTAAGTGACCACGATAGTTTAATAAGTTACATCCAAAGACAGCCACATAGCCACAAGAAGTCTTGGTATTCCTATTCGTCCAATAAAGCAGTTTCAGCAATTGCAACGCCACATAATGTTAATAATGTGGCGTTGCAATTGCGACCGCTCATATCGGAGTGTCGGGAGTCCGAAGTGGATTGCTAAGGGCACGGGCCACCAGACAAGTGACGCACCAGTGACGAAGGGCGTCACGTAGCTAGCGGTAGCGTATTGAAATACTGAAATCAAACATTGTAAACCCTGCCGGACGTCAGAAGAAAGAGAGTTCTAAGTACTTAATGATTTCCATATCTTATTCCACGTATACAACGTGTAACAAAAAGGTGTAGTCAAAATAAAGAGATCTAAAGTTTATCCAATCTAGATCTTGTATGCAGAGTTACTAAGGCATAGTTATTAACTTTAACTTTTTATGCAATTTTTAATTAAATATTTCTATTGTGACGTCACATCAAAATAAACAAGTCACAGCCCTAGTGGTTTAGTTACCTCTGTGTTCTTACATTTGCAATCACTGTTCCTTCTACATCGGTTACACTTTGGAGCTTTTCATTTTGACCACACCTTTCTGATACACGTTGTATATGTATTGAATTTCAACAAGTCTACGACCTCATTCGATCAAAGTTCTTATTTTTTTAATAGGCTTACAAACCTGACATTACATCAGCATGAAAATATAACATACCTACAGTATAGAAGTCCGCTGAATGGCCTTATAACTGTACTGTGCATAAACTCCCTATGACATGGGGTCCTGATACTGCGATCTTTTCACGCTTCACAAGTGACATCTGGACTACATTTCATCTTAACATCAGGTGGAGTGGAGTCATTTGCCACGCAGGTAACAGAAAAAACATGCAAAATAGTGTTTCATAAAAACGTTCCTAACTCATTTAACAAAATGTATAAGTTTAAAAGAGTCTTTATTAATAGGAGCCAGTTTCTCAGAAGTTGATATATATCGGTCCTCTTCAGCCTTTAACGCTTAGGACCAAGTTTTTTTTTTTTTTTAATTTGAAGTGTACGAAAAAAATAACATAAATACAAATTAATGATGAGAAACACGGTGTTTTCTTTTTAATATATTTTACTGGTAAGAACAGTGCCTTGATCTCACCTAGTGTTAAGTGATGATAAATGGTGCAAGCACACTTCACTAGGATCCTCAACTAGTTAGGCGCTGGCTATCTTATCTCTAGCTGCCGGAACACAACAATGCTACAAACATTCATGTTATGGCGACATATTTAGATAAGATGGTGGTAGCTAGCCAGGTGGGCAAACAAGTTCTACCACCATCCAAACCGAGTACACAAACATGAAAAATCGAACCCGGGACCTCTGGGTCTAAACCGGTGGTTGACACTTGACCACAGAGGCGGTACGAAAGGTGATATGAAAGGCAAGCGATAGCCAGTTGTTATGCAACAAACACCCTTATTTTCTATCATTAAGGTGGGAATCAGACATACGGCCCGCCTTATGGTGAGTAGGCACCGAAACCTATGGACATTTACACCACCAGATTTGGCTTACATATCAGCTGACTCTTTCCACAACGCATCAATTTTTTTTTGGAGAAAGTTCGGTATATCTCTAGACGGTATTTTCAACGCTACAGGACTTTTTTAGGGGCAGCGAGAAACTTAAAGGGTTCCTCAAGACGTGTGAAAAAAAAAACCTTTAAAAGTTTTCTACTAGATGCTATGGCATTACGCACTAGTGTGTGTCCCCGCTCCCTACTAGATTCTCCGACGGGTTCGGATCGTATTGGGAGCGAACAAACTAAGGGCGTCTCTAAAGGCTAGGACTTCGGCTCAGGTTGACCAGGTCGTTGGGGTGAACGCTTCTGTAATGCGTGCAGGCTTCCTGTTAATGTGGCTGCCAGTGTAACAGATACCGGTCAAATACATACTTAAGTGCCGGGACGCAGTGCAAGGAGTAAGCGGATGACCAAGGTGGCGGGATATGTGAAAAGTTGTGTCGATGTGTTCTAACAGCTAGAGGAGAAATAGCCAGGTTTACATTAGATGTAGAATTCGGGTGAAGTAGCTTCCACCTTTGGCGGTATCGTTATTTTCCGACAAATGAGATGTAGGCCAAGTGCTTACATATTATGATATTCATTAAAGAAAATTAAATAATAAATAAAAAAATTGTTTACCCGTCTTTTTCATTTTGCAATCTGAAATGATAAGTAAGCATCATATTTTTATACGCTGTTCAGAAATAAACTGCAAAAAATCTGATAAATGAATAAAATCAAACTTACCTAGAATCCTTTTTTTATCCATGGTAGGGGAAGACTTTATACTTTTTGGTTATTTTTTCGAAATAATAGATATTCCAGGTTATTATCAAGTTATTATTATTCTTAGTTTCCTTTCTTGTATCTTTCTTTATCTTTGTAAAAATAACGTATTTTATTTATAGTTGCAATCCCCTACGATTGTGATGTATTTGTTACAGTGCAGTGTCATCAATCATCATTTATTACTTCACTTGTTAGAGTATTGCATGATCATCACATAAGTATATAGACAGTAATGTCAGATATAAAGATATCTGACATTTAGACCGAGTTGCACCAACCGTGCTGATGGGCTGGATGATGCTAATAAAAACAAGGTACACCTTATCTCATTTGACATATTTACATACATGCAAACGTGCAATCTTAATTACAAATTCATGCAAAGCTATGTATAAAACTAACATGAAATACAAAACCGTAGTAGCTTAAAACATCCGTCACGAAACTCCCTCACATTATCACGACCATCCAAAAACGTCAAGTGCAGTGTGTAGGCACTACAAAGAGTCGGCCAATTCCACGTGCAAATGCCATTAATTAAACTGGTCGAGCAAAAACACGGGCCATTTGCCCAGGAAATTATGTACATAAATTAGGAGTAATCGCGGCGGCTGCGGCCCGCGTAGATATTATACCAAAGTTTACCAACCTTTACCTTACGAAATATATACAAGAATATCGGATGTTAATTGTTTCGGCTAAACGGTTGTGGCCGTCCTCTGTTTGCGCTTTCATTGTGCAGGGTGGGCGAATAGGTCAGTTTGACGAAGTGAAACTGTTGATATGGAGTTCTTAATTTAGGGTCGACACACGGATTCCTAGGTTCCCTCCCCGTTTTGGATTGCATCTCACCACCCAGTACGAGTATATGATCGATTTCGAACACCAACCCACGACGTTCTGTCTTATGCCAATATAATCCTTTATTTTAGAATACAATTTATCGACGATACAATTCTTACAGGAAAAATGAATAAAATTATGAATTTTATCATCATATAAATAAGATTAAATATTTCTAATATTAAAGGTTTTTTTCAAACGTTGTTTTATGAAAAATCTGTCTATCAAAGTGCAAACTTTTTAAGTAAATAGTACTAAGTAAAAATCTATAATTAACTCTTTCCAAGTCCCAAAGTGATTTTCTATTGTGATAATTGATGTATCGAATATGTTGTGATAGTTTTTATTTTCACTTGTATGTAGCGTTCGTTTGCTCCACCTTGCTTACACATATTAATAAACATCTGGGGAACTTTGTTCTCCTTTCACAAGCTGCATAATATACGCATTACTGTTTAAGCTTTGTTCGCAATAACTAGAATTATACATTTCGTTTGTTGCTGTTTCAGTTATGTCATGTTATCTGTTAATGAAATTTGTACACGCGGCGCCGCAACACAACTCTGGAAATATATGAGCGGTGGTAACTCACTCTCTTGGCAAAAGGACGCTTTAAAACACGAGTGCTCATAACTTTATATTTAAACATTTTTTTTATGTTACCGAGCCGACAAACGTGCGTGATGGAAAGCAACCATTGCAGCATGGACGCTTGCATTACCAACGGTTTACTGAACCTTTAGTTCTTGCCCTTACGCCATGTCAGTTTAGTAAATCTGCCTAAGCCCATCAAATTAGAAAACAGCAGTGCTGTTTAGCGGGAAAAACAGGTATTACCTAAAAACGAATACCAACAGACATATTCTTAATTGGGAAATAGGCAAACCGTTTAACTGTTCAGCAACCAGACTTACTGTTTTGCGGGGCAGTCATTTCTTTGAATTGATGGTATATCGTCTTGCCCATGCATCGAAATATTCTAAACATACTTTTTTACACACCATACCCGGGTGAAACCAGGACCTCCAAATAAAGGACCGAGCGCGTGTCTTAATTAGTGTGCGAAGGCGTTAGTCGCAAATTGGTAGAAAATATCTAAATACAATATCTTTTACATACCATACCAAGGTATTGAACCCATGATCTCCAAATATTGGGCCGATCGTGTGTGTTAGTGTGCGAAAACATTAGTATTGGAAGAAAATATCTAAATATAATAACAGCTCGTTTTCAGAGGATGGCTGTGTCTATGAACATTGTCTGTGCGAAAGTCACACATATAAATATAAAGTGCCTCACAAATAAACAAAGAATAAGGTGCGAGTAATTAATCCGTGTTTTGTTCCTGTCATGTAAACGTCATTTCAAATTAGAGTAAAAGATACAGAACACGGAATAACTATTCGGACCATATTCTTTGTTTATTTATAAGGCACTACAAGATCTACAGCGTTCCTGCTCCTAATACCGACGCGTATGTTCCCAAACTATATCTGCTCACTACAGTCGGCCAAACGTTATCGAACGTTTGACGCCGATTGATGGAACATTTGCATACCGGCCCAATATGCAAATACGGTTCACCGAATATGAAATCCACGCCACCGAGTCCCGGCTGGCAAGGCCGCGCTTTAATTATACTTTATGATCGCTGTTCAACGCTCACTTCTAAATACATAATTTCTCAGCTGGATGGTCTGATAGACGCGGATTATTTTGTCATGTTTCGTACACACACAAATTAACGGCTTACTTTGCATGAAGTCATAATTTTGCGTTTTAGGATAATTCTAAAACGGCTACTACCCGCCTTCTTGACAATTATTGTCAGGTAGGCATGGTGAGGATGGCTAGTGAGGCAGCATCCTGTGCCCCGATTCCCGTAATGAAAACCGTAACGATATAAGTCGTTGAAACCATTTTTGTATTCACATCTGTCAATCGAGCCGGTTTTAAAGTAGTCCGAACAAAGTTCCAACCAACCGTATTTAGATCTACCGTATACGGTTGGTTGGAGTTTCGTTCGAACGATTTTAAAATCGGATGTTAGTATGAAAATGGCTTCAAAGATTTTATACCACTGCCATTAATTTATGGTTATTGGCTTATCGACCACCATGGCCAAATACGGGTTATTGATCACAGACTCGGTCGGGCTTTACATCGAAAAAATCGAAACACTCTTGGCCAGCCTGGAAATTGCAACTATATCGCGCCGAGCTTATCTGGACGTACAGTCGCCAAACCGCCGTATGACTGATTAACTACACCACTCCACTCCACCACTCCACTGCACCACTCCACTCCACCACTCCACTCCAACGATAAACAAAGTCACGACTCGTTCGTTACACATCTCGCGGACAATCCAATAATGGAATCGTCTGTAACTCTACTGCGACATGAATATTAAGAGGTCGGCAATAACCGGGCGGATTGAAACATCTCTCACAATTCTCTATATTGATGATGGTAATGAAGTTACTAAGGATGCCTTCAGACGGGCGATAATTCGATTGGGGGACGTTCCGAAACGAGCCAAAATAAAGATTTGATTTGCCTCCAGCTTTGGAGGAGTCGTAACTGATTTTTTTCGTCGCTCCCCCGGACACCTTTGTCTCTGAAGACGTGACCACTTTCAATTTGTTTACTTTGAATTTGATCGAGAAGCTATTGTTGGTACCTACATATATTTTTAAATTTTTTTTATCATTTTTCGTAAAGCTTTATTAACGACGATCCGTTCGTAACTGTTCTGAATTCGAAAATCGAACAGATTGCCTAACGAATTTTTTCGAACATTTTTTGTATTTCGCAATCAGTACATAATAAAAATAAACCCTTTGTTTGGAATAACTCGTCAGTAGGTGAGAATTCTGGGTGATGTGCGCTTCCACCTTCAGCCTAATTAGTACTTACCTACCATCAAGTTAGATAAAGGTTAAGTAGATAACTGTAGTATAACAACGTCCCTAGCTAGAAAGTATGAATAAACAACGCATAAAGATTGTAAATTCATATAGGTGTTTCATTTCAGATACTAAAACACTGATAGAAGTCTGAGTTTTAAGAATCCTTCGGCTATTGTGTTGATAGCACATTTATATGAACTAGGCACATTTGTTTGTTCATTCATTCATTCAAATAGTAAATGTGGTTTTGGGTGTACACGGAATCTAAAGGAGCAAAATATAATTATATTGCGTTAATATTGATGTACTTATAGTTTTATTTCAACCAAAATTATTTTATAGCATACCGTGTTTAGATGAAAAGGGCTGACGCTTTCAAAAAACAGAGAACCCTTAAAAATGTAGACGTGTTTTGTGTTTCTAATGACAAAGATGACGTCATTAAAGCAGATTACGTTCGTCGCTCGCACCCGCGCGCCGAACCAAGACGTGCGAGCATACGTGCGAGCCCGGAGGATCTCCACAAACCTCCTCACAATTCTAAAGGTGTTTTGTCTGTTCAAGTCTTTAGCGGAGCTCACGCGAATATTTCAATGCTTTTCATTAAAATTTAATTTAAGAGCATGATATTTTGTTTTTTCTTTAAATGCTTTGTTCTTTTGTAAATAAAAATGTCAATTTTATATTTTAGATGAGCGCTATGGTTAACGCGCTCGGTCCGCGATTGCTGAAGTGGTGCAACTTTTGCAAAGATCATCGAATGGGTGACCAAACATTTGTCGTCTCGAGCTCCTCCGTGCTTCGGAAAGCACGTAAAGCCGTAGGTCCCGGTTACATTAGCAGTCGTCAACAACAACCAATCCGCACTGGGCCTTTGTGGTGGGTTATGGCTCGTTCCCCCTATCCATCAACAAGGAAGGCTCGTGCCCCAGCAGGCAGAGGGGACATAAAATTAGCTGATGATGATAGTAATAACATTTAATGTCATTATAGCCTGTTCATAAAGTTTAACTTAAAGAATACGTCATACAAAATCAGCGCATGACTACGGCCGGTGCAATTCGGTCGAAACGTCGGGTACAAAAAGGTAATGCTTAAATATTTTTTTTAGTTAGCACGGCAAATGACTCCATTCTATCTGATGTTAAGTGGAAATGGAGTCCAGACGCGAAGACAACTGGTGCAGCGTGAAAACAACGCAACATCAGTTACCCTCACTCTGCCGGCCTACAAGGTGCCTCTTCTCACCTCGTTTGAAAAATCCCATAGATATCATAGGGAAGAGGAAAACGTGTGCTGCTAGACAATTCCATCTTTTGGAGGTGCGACAAAGAAACAAGTATTCCATCTTTTGGAGGTGCGACAAAGAAACAAGTCACCAAATTTCTTTGTGTGTAATGGAATATTTAATAATACCTATGATATCTAAAGTTATTAGTTTGCGCTAATAGAAATTTCATTTGTTTATTAGTACAAAGCACACTTTCCTCATGCCAATAAGGATCACTTCGGCATGGCTATGCTCCGACTGGCTCGCTACCCTACGTACACAGGCACCGGCCAAATAGCGCAATGCTATTTAAAATTGATATTGGAATTGGAAATTCCTCGCCCGTTGTTTGAGCGCCAGTCTGAGCGTTGCTTGCCTCCAAAATTAAACAAATAGTTGGCTATTCACAAATATCTTTGTTGCTCAATTGTTTAACGAGATTCTATCTCGCGTTGGATTAGGATTATAATTGTAAAGTGTTTTAGATTTAAAGGAGTTTTCATTGTGTTAGTAGGTATTAAAGCTTTATGAACACTGAAAGTGTATTTCAATATACTACGAATTGTATTTGCAAGAAGAATTTTTCAGCAAAATCAAGTAGTAATTGAAATTACCAAGAAACTTGTACATTGTACAAAATGTATTTTGTTTCCGAATTAACAAACATTTTTCCTGATACTGGCGTAGGATAATACCATTAACCGCCTCTGTGGTCTAGTGGTTAAGACCACTGGTGTAGACCCAGAGGTCTCGGATTCGATTCCCAGCGGAGGGTACATGTTTGTGTACTCAGTTTGGTTGGTGGTAGGGCTTGTTTGTCCGCCTTGTTGCCTACCGCTACATTATCTAAATATGTCGCCAAAACATCAATGTTTGCAGCGTTGTATTCCGGCAGCAAGAGATAAGAAAGCCAGTGCGTCAGTAAAATGAGAATTCCGGGTAAAGTGCGCTTCCACAATTTAGAGATCAAGGCACTGTTCTTACCAGTAAAATATATTAAAAAGAAAACACCGTGTTTCTCATCATTAATTTGTATTTATGTTGTTTTTTTCGTACACTTCTAAAGTTATAGCAGAATACTGCAGTGCTTTGTAGAACTGCTGAAAAGAGAAGTGACACTGAGTTATGTTATGATGACCCTTATGAACGTCTCAATATGCTCTATCGGTTCTTGTCTTTTAAATAGTTTTGGAGATTCGATCAAGATCTTGATGTGATTCAAACAGTATAACTATCATTTACCATAGTAGGTTTTTCAGTATTTCAAAATTAGTATTTCAGGAAATGCTATCGTAATCGTAACATAACGTTTGAGACATGCTTATGTCTTTATAACTATGAAATGGTGTCTCTTGATTGTAAGGTTTAGTTAGGTTGTGGCGCTGTATCAATGCCCATACAATAACTCTATTTTACGCTACAACACAAATACGATAACTATTCGTGCTAGGCCCACAGTCAACAGTTTTTACTAACAGCCTCAGTCGTAGAGCTCTTCCAGCAATGTGCGTATCTATCGCAATACACAATATTAACACAACCGTTACAGAGCAGACTCCACCAAATTGTCCGATGCAATTTAAAATTGATATTGAAATTGGGGAATGTGCGCCGGCGGCGGCGGTCGCGGCTCGTAAACGGGTTTATCGCGCCCGCCCCCGGCCTCTTAGCGCCGGGGCTGTACTCGTACTGTAATGGGGGTTACGTCTTCAGTTGTTGTATCTTCTGTAATTGACAGAGTGGTGACTGCGAGTTATTTGTCGAAATTTCGTTAAGTCAGAGCGCTTTTCATCAGTTTATGCCCCACTGATGGACCACAAGCCTTTCTGATGGACAGAGAGAACAGACCATCAACCACAACGCGGGCCCAGTGCGGATTAACTGCTAATGCAGCCGGGACCAACGGCTTTATATACCCTCTCAAGCACGGAGGAGCTCGAGATAATACATTTTTGGTCAACCATCCGATGACCGGCCGTTGCGAAAGTTGCTTAACCTCAGCAATCGCAGACCGGGCGCGTTAACCACTGCGCCATCGAGCTCCTCAATCTCCTCAATTTCAGTTTGACACAATTTTAAAGGTCGGTATATTCATTCAGTCATTCCCCTCAGTGCGCCCCCGGCCCGCTAAGCAGTCGTTACAATGAACCGGTTTTACGGCGCCCCCTGAATATTTTAGCGATGAAGTGCTAAAAAATGTTGCCCGCGATTGGGCCGGCACACGAGCCTTTACGATCATACTACGCGTAAATTAACCAGAATTATTGCTATTGCTTCTATAAAAGCGGTAGCCCTTTTTCTGAAGGCTTTAACCTTTTTTCTCTCTTCTGTTGTATGTACACGAAAATTGTAGTGTTAACTTTATGACCACCATCTTTATACACAGGCAGACTCCTCAAACATCTCAGCTTATTTATTTTAGTATACCTAGACCCATAGATACTTGAGAACATTATCTAGTTAATCTATAAATAATCCAACATCAAATCGCCTATTAAATTTCAATGTTATATGCATGATACAACGTCAGACAAAGTAGTGGCACCAGAGTTCGACAAAAACCAATGATCGACACTTATGTCTTTTTTTTTCCTTTAGTTGATGGCTTCACTTTTGTTCATGGCCACAAAACAATATTTCTTTTCTATAAGATGATGATGAATGAGAAGTGAGAAATGATATACCCCCCAACCCCTCGAGTATCTCAGTAAAGATGTGGGGCTTTACTAAGTCCTCGGGCGGACTTCTTGAGAGAATTAGAAAAGTAACGTTGCACTGTTTTGTTCATTTGCCAAAACACATGCACACTCACGAACACTTGACGGTTAATAATCCACCATTATTTCACATTAATTAAGACATAACAAAAAGAAAACCGCACAGCAATAATTAAATACAGACCTCTTGCATACTAGCGGTGGCATCTAGTAAAATTTTAATGAACATTTTATGTTATTTTTTGACAACGAAAACTCGTTTTTTTGAGAATCATAAATATAAAATTACAACTTAATATTCTGAAATTATTTTAGCTAAAGGTTTGATTCAATGTGCTACCTTTCTTTTATAATAAATATTATTTACACCTGTAATAAATGTCATTAAACAAAAAGTGTACACATAATTATGTAGTATTAATAATTATATTATTTTGAATTATGCAATGCTATATAGGTGAGGAGCTCGATGGCGTAGCGGCTAGCGCGTTCGGCTTGCGATCTTGCCCGCTAAGCAACTTTCGCAATGCCGGGTCGCCTGATTGGTGACCAATTAAAAACATCTCGAGCTCCTCCGTGCTTCGGAAGGCACGTTAAGCCGTTGGTCCCGGTTGTTGTCGTAAGATGACAGTCGTTAAAACCCACCAACCCGCATAAGGCCAGCGTGGTGGGTTATGGCCCAATATTCCCACGTGCTACTGATCATGTGGGAGGCCTGTGCCCAGCAGTGGGATGTTTATAGGCTGATGATGATAATGCTATATATAGTTTATATGTATAATAAGTTATATAAATTGATGGTGTATTTTAGAAAACATGCAAACAAAACAAAAATATGAAAAACAATAATTATATTGACCAAGCTTATGTAAATAACAATAGTCGATTGAAAAAAACCTATCTATCTATAAACAAATAAAGATATTTGATAAAAATGGTCAAAAATTCTATGACAATCTTTAAAAAGTTATTGTGTTCAGACAAAAATGAAATTTCAGCAAGATACGAACACAGCTCTCAAACCTTAGAGCATTCTCTAACAGGTAACCGGACTCGGTCTTCAAATGTAATTCCAAAACACGATTTACTATTGTACGTACAGTTAATCGTTTCAGGTACGGGCACGGCTGCCGGCTGCCGGATAGATCCATTACGGCGCAAACAGCCGGACTGAAGGCTAATGAGTTTACGGGTTGCGCGCGCGCCGTTCGGCCGGCTACAAGAACTAAACCAATTCCGAGATTTTGATGCAGGCTTAAGTGACAGGCTTCTGCCTTAGTACAAGCGGTATCAGGTTCTAATCTGACGTTATGAAGTAGGTGGTCCTCTATTCGAGTTGGTTAGCATTTCTGGTGTAACCTCAATCGTTGCTATACTAGCAACGATTCAGGTATTTCATTAATACTGGCATGTATATGCCAAATATGTAAATTAGTGAAATTAGAATTGCTTGCAGCAATGTAATGAAATTCATTTAATTATGTTATTTTTACTATCAAACAAGATTGAATGAGAATAAGCTAGTCTTTCCACAGAGAATAATTTAGTAAAATTTTAAGAAAATGTAAAAAATATTTTATGTTTTTAATAACTCTAATAAAATTTCATTAGTATTTTCTTGATCATTATTTTAAAATCTTTAAATGGTTCAAGTTTGTATGGGACACCGTAAGAAGTGAATCCTTATTTTGCATGTGTGATTAAATTATTATAATTAACATACAAATTTTTATTACCGAATTCATATAAAATAAGGTTCAGTTAGTCTTAACATTTAGTAATCATAACTTAGCCTCTAACCAACAAATAAAATTGGAACAAAAAAACATTTTTGAAGCGATGTTACTGCAGTGATTTCATGAAAAACTATGATGCGTCATCCCCGAGATCGAATTCTTGTAACTTGCTCCACCAGACTAACTATCAAGAAAGTTGGCGAGATGTGTCCTCGCAGATATAGAAATATATCTCGCGAAGTTCTCCGGAATTAATCCTTGTATATTGAATTGTAACACGATCGGCTCCGAATTGGAAACAATTGTAACAGCAGCATTTTATGTAACCGTTGTTTGTTTTATTTTATTTTATTTTCTTTACTAGACTTAAACTTTAATTTTATACTTACAGTATCTACCAAAATTGACCTATTTAAAAAAGTATTAAGAAATATAATTTACTATCATTGTGATAAATAAATTAACGTCTGCCAGACTGTTAGTACTGTCACTACAATTATATTTTATCGTGCTGACAATTTTTGGTGTTCTTTACTTTTGATAAATAAAGATACCTTACTAGGACTAACATATTCGTGTTATAAGTTAATGATAATGATAAATACGTACCTACTACGAAATACAAGCAAGCTTTACAAAAAAATAGCTAAAACTAAGAAGCACGTCAGTTTTCACATTGAAATATCATAATACGTTAATTCTAAGCATTAGCCGAGCCGAGAGCAGAATACCGTTCTCAGATAGCAGTGTATTTTATCCGACAAAAATATGCAAATCTTACAATTCACTCCATGAAACTAATGCAAAATGAACCTGAGATAGGAGGCCAGGAGTGGAATAATAATAGATTGTTAACCTTTGACTATTATAATGTTTCGACATTTTAAGGACATCAGCACAGCACTGCAGTTGTTTTTATTATTTCAAGATTACGAACTGAACATTCGATGCCAGTATTAGGTACCTGATATATATTTTCAGTACGTGGCCGAAAAGAAATATCATTTTAGAATTAGGGTAACACCGTGATAGAATAAGGGTTTAGACACAGGTAGAACATTTTCTCGAACAACATGTTAGATACTTTTTTATCTTGATAAACAATCTTATTTTATACTCAAAATATTTATTATTTGAAAAAAAAAGACAAAAAGAGACAAAGTGTTGAAAAAATTCCACGAACGAGATTCGAACCCGCACCCCATGACAAGCCGGTTCAGGTGCACTACCAGTAATGCTATCGTGGCTCAATCCAACTCGCTGAAATTAATCAACATTATCTAATTTTACTCTGTAAGCCAAAGGAGCCCTATTCAACTGTCTTTTTCCAAATTGTGATTTGTTCGCAATAATATTTGCGTAAAATTATATGTTAATAACCATAAATATTTATTATATTCCGTAAATATGGACTTTTTTTAGAATATTTTTACTTTGTGATAGACCGGATTTCGTAACGACGAACCCACGATCGGTATATAGTATAATCATTTGTTGCTGATGACATCCAAGTAAAGACGAGATTTCGTCAATAAAAATGTATACAATGCAAGCAATGGTAGGCTTGGATCTGATTCTGATCTAATCGGTATATCAAAATCTGGAAACAATATAATTGTGCCATTCAATTAACACTGTCTTTGTTTACCTCCGACAAGTAATACACTTTGGGAGGTTTCTGATTTACGAGCGATCACGATTCCAACAAAAGGGTTGGAGATTCAATCTTTGGAACATCGGTTGATCGGGTGCTCAGAACCCCATTTGGGATTCCGTCCATCAGCAAAGTGGCCCTACAACTCATCAGGTTACCTTCGTCGTGATAGCGATTTGCTAAACACTCTTGCAAGTATCCAAGATCACTTGAGATGTAAATGCCTCTCGGATTAAATCACCATTAAGCGTTCCTCCAACTCTGATAACAAGGAAAGAGGCAAGATGCCACTCGAAAAGATTCGCTAGCTCTGTCTCTCGATACCCCTCTGATTAGAAAGGGAGGGACGCAGGCCAATCACGTGATTGAATAGGTCGGCGTTGCCGCGCAATAGAATGGAAATTAGATTTACCGAATCACTCGGCCTGTCCATGCATTTGTTTTGCAATGGAATTGGGTGTTGACCGTTTCCATGTTAAACTGTAATCATGATTTTTGGCTTCATGCCGGATTAATAAATCAGCCTATTTTTTTATATTGGGACATGCTCAATAGCTAATGGCTTAAGGCATATCCCGCCACAGCCACACTGACCCACTGGGCGTCGTCAAATTATATTGAACTATTATGAAACACTTATACTTCAAGCAATAGCTAGCTTTAAAGCGCTGGTAACACAAGTGTATTTGCTTTCCAGGTGGGCTTTAGGTTAGGGCTATCATAGTGTAGGACATCAGCCACTGAGTCATACACCCTTTTGTCTTAACTTCAATGTCTTATCGGTCAACGTGCATTATTCAAAATACTTGTAAGTTTATATAAAATTTTGTTTATTAATATTATGTTAAAAGCACGTTAATAATAATCTTTCAAATAAATGGTTAGGCGGTAGACCTAGTTAGTCTGGTAGTAGCCTGTCAGGCAGACTTAGAACAAGCCTAGCATAGTTAGGTACTTAATTTGAAAAACTGTTTAGTAGTATTAATTGTTTCCACGAGTGGGATTCGAACCCGCACCCCATGACATCCGATCCGATCCCGCACTCCATGACATCCGATCCGATCCCGCACCCCATGACATCCGATCCGATCTCCTCGGAGAATCTAGTAGGGCACGGGGACACACACTAGTGCGTGATGCCGTTCCCTCTAGAAAACCTCTGACGGTGATTCGTTTCACACGGCTTGAGGAACCCTTTAAGTTTCTCGGCGCCCTCAAAAAAGCCCGGTGAAGCTGAAAATGTCCAGTGGCAATTAGAAAATTTTCTTTTAAAAAAAGAGACCCCATGAAATGCCGGGTCAGGTGTACCACCAAGTTAAACGGGTTACTTTCAAATTATTTCCAAGCCAGTAATCGGTAGAAGCGAATCACGTCTCGCAATATCTCGGGCACCCGGGCTGTCGGCCGGTGTTATGAACAGTGCCGGGGATGAGGCCATTAATCTTCAGCGTATTGGCTGTTGCGCCTCTTCAACTAGGTATGTACTGCATAGCGTACGGAGATCCAGACTTTGATACAAATCCAATTAGTATTTTTATGAAAACGTATTCCGCGTCTACTGAAACTAGTGTGTAGAACACTTTTAAACATTCGTGTTGCATTTTGACAAAAATGGGTACAAACGGTATGCTCTAAAAACTTTGTTACTGTATGTAAGTTTATTTGAAATGCGGCTCATGGAAGCTCTTGTTTCATAATGCATTCTGAAGATTGCGAGAGCTCTACACATTGAAAAACTTTATACGTATTTACTCGCGTCAAGTATACATAGTTTTTGTATCTACGAGTATATAAGTAAGTAAAGTAAATAGCCTTAATATTGTCCCACTGCTAGGCAAAGGCCTCCATCATACCTACCTTCCTTCCGCCTACCTTCATTGAGAAGGCAAATTAGTAAAGGCTTCTTCAAAAATTAAATTATTTAGTTCGTAAATAAGAAGAAAAATAAGAATCTCGATGCTATTTCTTTTTGTTAAAAATTAAATGTCATTAAATATAGAGCACATGAGTAAATACCCGAAATCTACTCATGTGATTATAATTAGCTTTAACGTTAAGCATTTTTTATAACTGTGCTTTGGTGCAAGTTGATCCTTTGTTATTTAAGTCGTTTCTAACAGTGGAGACTTTTTAATGACTTTTCTGTTTTACCTATAAGTTTGTAGCTATTCATTTATTGCATAAGTCGATAGTCTTCCTAAGATAATAAATAAATAAATAAATCATTGAAATCGAGTCATCATTACAATTGATGGGTATTGGCTTACTCACCACGCTTTCCAAGTGTGGGTTGGTATCACAAACCTGGGCTATGCATCGAAAAATCCGAAACACACTTTGCCCGACCCGGGAATTGAAGCCGGGACCTTCGGGTGCCGGGCCGAGTGCTTTGCTACTCGGCCACCGAGGCGACCCATATTACTCATTAATACATAATGTTAAATTGTTTCAAAAAACTTTCCGACATTGTTATTGTTCGTTTTACGAGTATGTACTGTAGCTACTCTCGACAAGGCAATACATAATAAATAAATAAACGAACAGACGAAAATAGAAAATGTTAGACCAACCCTAGGCAGGTAATAATGAAATTCCGGAGTCAAAATGTTCACTTTCCTAGGAATTTCTAGCGAACTGTGTTATTATGGCTGGAACGCTTCGTTTTAGAGTCTGCAGTAAGATTTAACGGCGCCGGCGCCTCCGTGCGAGCTGTCAGATGGTATTAACGCTAATTGTCTACGAATGGCCATAAATTCCCCACTAGAGCATCGGATTGCTGCACTGCTTTAAGTGTGCTCGGATTACAGTATCGGTCCATTGAGGGTTTGCGTGAAACTGCATATTCGTATGTATCTTGATGAAACAGCAGCTTGCGATCGTTGAGGTTGCGATCTCACAAGTGACGCAACTTTCGGAATGTCGGGTCATCGGACATCGGTTAAACGGGTTACTACATCGGTCATCGAACAAAATATCGTGTGTAGCTGTTGACAGTAATCCACATTGGTCACTAAAATATTCAACGCCTGGAATTTTTAATGTCGTCGAAAGTATACTTAATTTTTTTTATTTAGTCATCGAGGAAACGCATCTTTCCCTCTGGGTTAAATCTGCACTTGTTGGTTTTTTAATGATCAATTTAATTTAGTATGGCAACTAATAATTTTCTTGTTAACAAAATATTTTTTATTTTTTATTTTTGAGCGACGAATGTTCATTTAGGGTTCCTTGCCGTTGCTGGAACAATGGACCCTTTTAAAAGGGTATTAAAAAGAAAGAATAAGAAATTTAAAAGTATTTAAATACTCTTATAAATGCAACTGCTGCCTAACTCAACAGGATCAGATACAATAAAAGCTTTTTACTATCTCTACCAATTTCTAAAATACAAAATCGACTTCCATTTAATATTTTCATGATTCAAGTACCCTACACTGAGCCACTGCCCACTTCACAGATCCAATAGCTGCGGCCGCCACATTGGCATTACCGAGTACCGAATCAATTTCGCTCCAATTTCTTCGATGAAACTATACGAAATTCGCAGCCGCTCGGCGACTAGGGCGAGCGCTCAGCCGCTCGCTCGCACCGCTCAAATTCGATCACTTCAATTAGAAACTACGTCACGGCACCCGGCCGCGTGTTACAGCCGTCAATTATTAATAGCCCATTGATTTACGAACGCTGAATAAGTAATTTCGCCATCGAGGCCTCGTTTGATGACTCATTTTCTGGTGCCAATATTAGATGTGGCGGCGTGTTGAAGTGGAGTGGGACACAGAGGCGATTGAGCTTCTTACGTAAGTACAGTGATTAGTCAAATTCTATACATTTAAAATGTGTAGCAATATTCAAAAAGGTAGCATAGAAGTGCATGTGTTCAGTCAGCCTGCTTACAGATGCGCAAAACTAGAGGCACTTATTTTAAATATTTACAATTTCTAAAGTTTAAAAAAAAATATATATTTACGGTTTCATCATCATCATCATCAGCTCATTTATGTCCCCACTGCAGGGGCACGAGCCTTTCCTATGGATGGATAGATATATATATATATATATTGATTTATGGTTTTCTTACCCGTAAATCAGTGCCTTGATCTCACCTAATGTTAAGTGATAATTTCATCCGGGATCCTCATTAGTGAGGCACTGGCTATCTCTATCTTATCTCTAGCTGCCGGAACACAACAATGCTACATTGATGTTATGGCGACATATTTAGATAAGATGGTCGTAGCTAGCCAGGCGGACAAACAAGCCCTACCACCAACCAAACCTAGTACACGAAGATGTACCCCGCGCTGGGAATCAAACCCGGGACCTCTGGGTCTAAACCGGTGGTGTTAACCACTAGACCACAGAGGCGGTTAAAGTTCGATGACTGGTCCTCTAGGCACATAATTAAATTATCAAGCTGACAGGAAAACTGCGCTCCGCCATGCGTTCTCAACACTCACTTTCACCACATACATAGTTTCAGTATCATCGTTAGTATAATGGGCCGTCTTGTCACTTAGGCACCTGACCTATAAAATTAACCACCGGAGCTCAACGCCCCTTGCCTACCACAACAGTATTAGGGGCGAACAGCCTTAACGACAGTGTAAACAGACCCTAACTGGCGCGAACCGTCAATAGTGCCGCCACGGCCTATTGACATTTTGGAATAATGCCAACTATTCGCCAAACGACACACACACTAAGCCCTCAACAAGAAACCTTACGGCGACGGAATAGAGTACTCACTCCCAGCATGTGTATAGTGGTCCTTGCGGTCAGCGTGGTAGATTTATTAGTGCTGATGTGGAAAAAGAAATGCTCTCTAAATAAACGGAGATAAGGTCTAAAGTGAATGTCGGGACGTTTCAGCGGAAAATACGGTGGCTTATAAGTATATCAGATAAAAGCACGATAGTTGAGGTAATGGAAAGGGCTCGAGGGCTGTTTAGGGACGTTTGGATGCTTGCTCGGTATGTTTTTTGTCGGTTCAACGCAAAAAAGGGTGGAATATTCAATGACCTATTAGATATAAACTTGGACTGGGCATGTTCTAGCTTTCATAATCCCTTTTATTGCTAGTTTTTTCTGTTGAGAAAATTTTACTTAACGTAAAATACGATATTCCTAAAGTGATTTTACAACACTACACATTTAAATGTAAGACGTTTGGGTAGACTGTGACCAGATTGTGGAGAACCAGTTGAGTCTACATGTTACTACGGACCCTGCAAAGGGTTGGAGACGTCAGGATATAAAATTAAATTAAATCAATGTTTTAAATAAACGGGAGTAGATCTGTAAAAGATGTTTTGTTTAAATGTTTTCTACAAACCAAAAATGATTGGGTTTATGCGTATTTTAACAAATTCAGCGACGCCATAAGTCTAATAGAACTGTAGCAGCAACTACAGACAAACAGTAACTAGTTTCCAGGCCAGGTCGAGACCGCTACAAAAGCGGTGTGCCCGTCTATTGAAAGTTCCGTACTAAGTTGTGTGTGTTTTAATATTAAGTACCTGGATGACCGAGCTTTGCTCGTTTTTTTTATAATGTTTTCTAAAAATGAAACCTAGCTAGATCGATTTATCGCCCCCGAAACCCCCAGCATACTAAAGTTCATGAAAATCGTTGGAGCCGTTTCCGAGATTCAGATTATATATTTACTCGTACTAGTGGTCGCCCAGTGCCCAATTTTATTAAGGCTGCACGGATTGTATCCTAAGTATTGAAAAATTAAAAAAGATAGAATGTGAGTTTGGATTGGCATTGATAGATGTCGGCTGCATTAACGACAAACAATACGTGTATGTCAAATTCATGGTAGTGTGTGTAGTGTTATTTTTGTTGATTTAATGTACTTTTATGCATAATTTTAAAAAATATTAACATTCGGATAAACTTCTCTATATAAACTATAAGTGTGCGAAATTTCATACTCCTCCGTACCGTGCAATGTTCGTAAAAACGGGTACAAAGTTTTTGCTTTTCGTATTAATATATAGATATACAAGAATTGCTCGTTTAAAGGTAGGTATTATATAAAATGAAACCTAGCTAGATCGATTTATCGCCCCCGAAACCCCCTGCATACTAAATTTCTGAAAGTCGTTGGAGCCGTTTCCGAGATTCAGATTATATATGTATATACAAGTATTGCTCGTTTAAAAGTATTAGATACAATAAGGCATTTTCCATCTGTTTATTAATTCTATTGAAGATTTAGAATAAGCTCTACAGAGTACCAACTGCGGAGTACAACCATATACTCTCTGTGATTGAAACTCGGGAGGACTTCTGGGTTTGTGACCGTATGTTTCATATTCAAAATAATAACAAAAAACCAGATAGTTTTAGTAGCTGCCTCTGTGCTCTAGTGCCAAAGTAAATTTTTATTTTTTCAAATAATCTTACATAAAGTGCTTTTGAATCGTCTATAAGTGTTAAGTGAGTAAGACCACCCGTTTCAGACCTAGAGGTCCCGGGTACATTATTTGTGTTCTCCGTTTGATAGGTGGTATAGCTTGTTTGTCCATCTGGCTAACTACCACCATCTTATCTAAGTATGTCGCCATAACATCAATGTTTGTAGCATTGTGTTCCGACATCTAGACATAAGATAGCCAGTGCCTCAAAAGTCTAGGATTCTGGGTGAAGTGACTTCCACATTCGGACTTATCATCACTTAATATGAAGAGATATGAAGGTCAAGTGCTTACCCATAAAAAAAATCGAATTGTTTACCTTTAAAATTTTAAAGAACCACGCATGCGATACCCTTGGGTTAGCAAGCATCCATGGGTTGCGGTGATCGATTTGCATCGAGCGGGCCATAAGCTCGTTTGCATGCTCGCTCAACAACGAAAAGAAAACATTTCTGGTCCACACTGGACTACGCTTTTTCGGGAAAAAGACAGCATGTATTTTCTTATCCCTTAAGGATACACTGCCATTAGCCATCAGTCGCAAACGCGAGCTGCCTCAACGGATATTTTTTCCTTTACGAATGCTTCTTTTCCAATATTTTTCCATTTTAAATTGATTTTACGTCGCGTCGGCATGTACCGCGGACGGCCCCATGCGTGGCGAATGGCTGAGACGTAAGAAGCTCGTCGGCAAAGGGAATATATTTACGTTAAGGTATGTTGGAAGGTTGACAAACAGACTTGATTCTGAGGTCCCACTGCTGGGCAAGAGGTTACTCAATTACGTGGATGAGGGAAATTCGTAAATAGTTGTTTTAACGAAAATATCTTGTGTACTGACTGCAGATACATTGATAAAGATCTTATTTTATTGGATTTATGATTATATCGGATCGGGGATCCGATCTGAACCCCTCGGAGAAGCTAGTAGGGCGCGGGGACACGCACTAGTGCGTGATGCCAATCCCTCCAGAAAGCATCTGACGGTGCTTCGTTTCACACGACTTGAGGAACCCTTTAAGTTTCTCGCTGCCCCCAAAAGAGCCCGATGAAGCTGAAAATGCCGTAGGCAATCAGCAAACTCTCTCAAAAAAAGAGTAAAATTTTTTTTAAGGTAAACGGTTTTATTGAAAATAAAGATTTTTAAAAATGATGTAGACAATACTAAAAGCTAAAAAATAAGTCGGTAGGTCCTAGGTACCAGTCATCACACCACTTTCCTCATCAACTTAGGGCATTGATCAGACAAAAAAAATGAGTAAAAAAAACTTTTAAGTTAAACGGTTTTATTGAAAATAAAGATTTAAAAAAAATGATGTAGACAATGTATCAGACAAAAAAATAAAATCGTTATGCGCACTTAACCTGCGTAAATATGTAAATAGCATTTTTATTATGATAATAATATAGCGGTTGACTTGATAGCCTTTCATTAATTGATACCCATATTGAGGTAGTAGTGATAAAATATATGTAACCCGCCATTATGTAGCGGCAGCCATCTTGGATTTACAATTATACTGAATGTATTGAATTATATTGTCATCAGAACTAAAGGTGGGTACCAAATTTCAGATCAATCCGTCAACAGGAAGGGGGTCAAATTTCAATTACTAGATTTGACCCCAACAAATAAACAGGGCAAGCTAAATAAAACCGTTTAAAAAATAATATAATATCTTATTTTTAAAAATATATATTAAAAAATTCAATTTTTTTTAATAATAATTGCTTAAATATGTTTACTACACTAATAGTTCACGTAATAATCAAAATTTCGATATCATTTATAACCTCCCCAATAATAAAAATAGATTCGAGTTACAGTTAAAATCCGCTCATTGCTCTTTAAATCGCTTAATCTCTTTGAAGAAAAACAAGAGACGTCTGGAGACTAGTTTTAAATTAAATAATCAGCTTAGTTAACCTTTGAAGCACTTTGCTGAGTTAAAGGTCAGAAGTGGATTTGGTGTTGAAGCATTTGACACGTAATTGAGATATTCAAACAAACATTTTACCACCTATACCTTTTTTTTATGAAATCTACAATGGATTGAATTCCAAAGAAAGTAAAAAGTAAAAAGAAAGAAAAAAATATTGTACCAAACTAAAAATATCTCAATATTTACTTAAAATTTCAGCTGAAATGTTTGAAAGCGCCTTATCAGTGATATCACTGTTTTATAACATACAGAGTGAGATATAAATTCTTTAAAGAAAACCGGGAATTAAATACATTGAAATTTAAAAAAAAATACACGTTGCTTCATTGCAGCAGCTGGTAGCGTGGGTTGTAAGGAATACATTTTTAAATAATAATGAACCCTGTGTCTAGAATAATAAGAAAGTTTTACAGTTTAAATTATTTGTGCAAAAAATTATGGTAGGTATTCTTATCACCCACTAGACCGCATTAAGCAAGGATGGTGGGTCATATAAGGCTCAATCGCCCTTCGCTTTATTATATTCTATGCAACACAGAAAATAATACTTTATTGTAATAAAAAACAATAATACATGTAAAAATTAAATAAACAGTTTTAAAAGTTATAGTTACTTACAAAAGGCGACCATAACACTAAAAGCTTAACACTTTATTTTTTTATAATGATGAAATAACATTACAACATTATAGTAGTCTTGATCTACTCTCCAAACAGAGATGTTGCAAAGAGCTTGACAAACACCGTTATTTCAGTGCACTTCTCCAAATACCAAAAACTTCAACGAGAAAATATTGCTCCGCCAATCTTCTTATTACCCCTTCCCACGACTGTAAGCGTTCAAAGCCTGTTGACATACTCGAAATGCAAAGCAATCGCATGAATTGAATTCTCATCCTTTATTGTCAAGCGCCTCGCCTATCGAACTATAAATTACAGATTGACAATATTTGCGGATCTGTCGGGGGATAAATAACGATCTTTCACAGCGTCACCGGGCGACCAATTGAAAAGATTCAAACAGTGCGAACACCTCTCAATGCAGTACCCGCCCGCAGCCGCGGCGCGCGTACAGCCGCCAACAAAACAAGGCTTTATTCAACAAAAAAATATACAAAACGATTCCGGTTTCCAATTTCGTTAGTTCAAATATTGGCTTGACGATTGAACGCATACATCTATGTTTTTAATAGTATGTAGCGTATTATATCGAAGCATTTTAAGTGGAGGTGTCATTTAAAACGTAAGTCATTTTTTACCTGACTGCAAAGGAAGGGTATTGTTTTTCGCGCGTATCTTGTATGTAATATTCTTTATGAGAAATAATAAATTGATCCACAAAAAAATAGTAGGCTAGCACCTAAAATGGTAAGTTAGCATCTAAATAGTAGTTTAGGTGCTAACTTTGTATTTTTTGGTGCTAACTTAGTATTTATGTGGGTTACGTTAGGTTACTTTTGTGATCGATTAAATACAAACCATTCTTTATTACCTTATATCTCCTTCTGGAGATATAAGGTAATAAAGAACCGCTGAACGGATTTACATAATTGAGGTTTCGTTAGATTCGTCTTAGCTGCCCAAGTGTTCTTAGATAGGTGACGTTAAAAAAAAACAAACATGGCGGTTGCGCGACGCCATTAAAACTGGTGAAAAAAAATTTTTTTTCGAATACTACATTATGGATATCAAATTAGAGGGCTCAACACAAGGATTTCAAAAAGGTATATCATGAAACTTGTCTAAACTAAAAAGACATAAATAAAATATAAATTTAATAAAACAAAAAAAACCCGCTTGCGTAAAAAATAATAAGTAACTAAATAGAAAATCAACTGAATAGGCACAAGATAAAAATTCTATTTATGCAACATCATACGTCAAATCATTCTGAATTTGTGCGTGCCTCCGACTGCATGATTATGTATGATGTTGCATAAATTGAATTTTTATCTCATCATCATCATCATCAGCTCATTTTTGTCCCCACTGCTGGGCACGAGCCTTCCCTATGGATGGATAGGGAGAACGGGCCATAAAGTCAGTCGCGCGCGCGCATCCTTCCGTGCGGGTGTGTTACTGTGTAACGAACGAAGCTACGTTCTGTACGTCTTAAAATGACGAATACTGTGAAGTGCAATAGTTGCAATATTATAATTGACGAGATGTTGGCGTACATTCAAAATAAAATATCAGTTATTGACGAAGATACTCTGCTGCGTATATGTACATCTTCATTTTCAAGTGAACAAATTGAAAAATCCAAAGAGTTATTGTTCGAGTCAGTGCCTGTTGATAAGACTAAAATAAAGCGCAAAAATAAAGGCAAGGAGCAGCGTAATATGGTTGATATTGTCAACGTTTTTAAATCAACGGAACCAGATTTGTTTCCGATTTTCGTTGCAAGAGATTTGGAGCGGCTACCTCCTATATTGTTCGATCACCTAGATTGTACTAAGCTGTTAAAAGACTTGCTTCTAGTACAAAACGAACTAAATGATATAAAAGCAACATTTGTTACGCAGAATCAACTGAGCGAGTTGAAGACAGAGATGTTAAGAGCGAGAAATGACTCATTAATACCGGCATCTGTGTGCAAAGTAAACAGTAAACGAGGCGGATGGATGATGGATAGTGGCCCTATAGGACTGTCTCATGTACATAATTCATCAATAGACGAATATAATAGCAGCATTGAAAATATCGTTACAAACCGGCAAGAAACTACCGCGCCACGATTTAGAAAAATAATGGTGGTAGGTGGTAAACAAAGCGGCTGCGGAACAATTACACCGAAGCAGGCGGACGGCGATTGCTCCGTACTTCAGGGCAGCTCCGAGCAGGGTCTAACTGTTGAGAGCCAAGCTGTTTTAAAGTCACCGGAGCGGGCTTCGATATTCCAACAGCTGGAAGCTCGCAATGATCACGATACGGTAGCTGAGCCGGTGCGAACTAATGACAATGAAGGTTGGCAAAAAGTGCCCAAGCGTCGTAGACCTATAAAATACCGTTACATGGGGATTACCGGTATCTCCAGAGATAACGAAGGCAAGTTCAAAGCTGCCGAGAAAAAAGTGCCTATTTTTATTACCAAAGTGCACAAAGATACGACTGCAAAAGATATAACGGATTATGTATATGAAAAAACACAAGAGAATATTACGTTAGAAAAAATATCGTTTAAATATGAAAAAGATCATAATGCCTACAAATTCTTTGTATCGGAACATAAGCTGACCTTGTTCTTAGACAGTAAGTTATGGCCACAAGGAATAATTTTTAGGCGTTTCGTGCATTTCAAGCCGCGACAACCGAACGGTGTAAATAATGACACCGTGCCCGGCCGTTATCAACATCTAAATGGATAATGAGTCTATATATAATTTAGTAAGCTTCAACTGTAAAAGTGTGAAACGCTCAGTGGAGAGCATCAGGCAACTATGTCGCACATCAGACATCATTGCTTTACAAGAAACTTGGTTGCTGCCAGACGACATTTCATTTCTAAGCAGTATTAACGATAACGAGTTTGGATATACCGGAACATCGGCGGTGGATAATGCGGCGGGTATGCTGAGAGGGCGACCTTACGGCGGAGTCGCACTACTGTGGAGAAAAAGTGTTTTTAACAATGTCTCGGTTGTGCAATGTGATAACCCGCGAGTGTGTGCCATTAGAGTATCAATGAGAGACAAGTCGTTCTTGGTGTTTAGTGTGTACATGCCTACGGATAATAGTGCCAATCTATTGGAGTTTACGGATTGTCTTAGTCTGGTAAGCGCTATTATTGATAATAACAATATCGAGTCGGTATACATTCTCGGGGACTTTAACTCGCATCCCCGTGAGTCGTTTTATAATGAGTTAGATTGTTTTTGTTCGGAATACGATTGGGTATGTGCTGATATCGCATTGTTAGGTTTGAATTCTGAGACTTATACGTTTGTTAGTGAGGCTAATGGCTCGAGACGTTGGCTCGACCACTGTATAGTCAGTAATTCTGCGATGCAGACTGTAGTAAATGTATACGTTAGATATGATGCACTGTGGTCTGATCACTATCCTCTTGTAATGCAATGTACATTAAATACCATTAAACCAAAGTTATATGAATCGAATAACAAGTGTCAATTTAATAATAGTATACGTTGGGGTGAAAGAAAACCTGAGCAAATAGATATGTATAGTAAATTGTGTAACGAGAACTTAAGGTTAATAGACTTTCCTACAGAATTAAGGCAATGCAGTGACTATGTTTGTAATAATTTGGACCACAGACATATTATTGATAAAATGTATGAGAATATTGTTAATGTATTATGTCAAGCAGCACAAGACAGTCATTCTCTGATTATATACAATTGTAAGAAACCGGTCACTGGATGGAATAGACATGTAAACGACGCGCACAGGGAGGCCAGGCACAAGTTTGAGCTGTGGGTATTGTATGGAAGGCCGCGGGGGGGTCGTGTTTGGAATGAGATGCAAATTAGTCGAAGAATTTTTAAATCTCGGTTGCGTTGGTGTCAAAGCCATAGTGATCAAATAAAAATGGACATCTTAGCATCGCATCATTCTAGACACGACTTTCGAAGCTTTTGGAAGGCGACCAACAAACTAAATAGCAAGCCAGGTCTGCCGGCGAGTGTCAATGGTGTCAGCGAGCACACAGGCATAGCGGAAGTGTTTAGGGACCACTTTACTGTGGAGTCGCCTATGGTATCATCGCGGTCTGTGTGCAGTGCTGGTTGTTGTGGTCAGGAGATCAGTACCCGGTTTACGGCCAAAGATGTGAAGAAAGTTATTAAATCTATGTCGCGAGGCAAGTCACCTGGCCATGACAGCCTTAGCATTGAGCACCTTAAATATGCGGGCTGCCATATGTAGTATATTATTTTTGTCACACCACAAGTCGTCGCCACTTCACTTTCAGGGAGCTGTCTGAAAACCAGCGCTTCTGTGGCACTATGTGTATTGCCACAAAAGCATTGCTGAGACAGCTACCCGTTGGCCTTGCACATATCATAGTTATTTATAGTGTTCTTTCTCTTTTATTTTATTTCTATTTTTTCTTTTTGTGATTGTGTTAATTGTTTTAAGATGTTCTTCTGTTTTATTTTATTTTTATTTTTCTCATCTGTTTGTATTTGTTTTTGTGCAGGTCAATAAATGTTTCTTATTCTTATTCTTATTCTTATATGCACAGAGCGTTGGCAATGTTTTATTCCCTGTGTTTGGGACACTCCTACCTACCTGCTCAGATGATGAGGACTGTGGTAGTGCCCATCGTTAAGAACAAGACCGGTGATATAGGTGACAAATGTAATTATCGACCCATCTCATTGGCTACTGTTATCTCGAAGGTGCTTGACGGTTTGCTTAACACTCAGCTTGATAAATATCTTAAAATTCACGACAACCAATTTGGTTTTAAGTCTGGTCTCTCCACTGAAACAGCTGTATTGTGTCTAAAGCAGACCGTCAAGTACTATACCGATAAAAACACGCCCGTTTTTGCTTGCTTCCTCGACCTATCGAAAGCGTTTGATCTGGTTTGTTATGACATTCTATGGCAAAAACTGTATGACACATCAATGCCAGAAGAACTAATACGCATTTTCAGGTATTGGTACCAGAACCAGGTCAACGTTGTTAGGTGGTCGGGAGCCTATTCCACTCCTTACAAGTTGGAGTGCGGGGTGAGGCAAGGGGGGCTGACCTCGCCTAAACTTTTTAACCTATATATGAATGCGCTGGTGGAGGAGCTCAGCAGCACGCATATTGGCTGCCACATTAGCGGAGTTTGTTTAAATAATATTAGCTACGCAGACGATATGGTGCTGCTGAGTGCTTCTGCATGCGGTCTGTCGAGGCTGCTTGGCATTTGTGAGAAATATGCTGCCAACCACGGCTTATTATATAATGTAAAAAAAAGTCAATGTATGGTCTTTCAGGCTCGAGGAGGGTGTCTAGGTCAAATTCCAACTATCAAACTTAGCGGTTGTATTCTAAATAGAGTAGAACAGTTTAAATACCTAGGACATCTAGTAACTTCGGATCTGAAGGACAATGCTGACATAGAAAGGGAGCGCAGGGCGTTGTCTGTTAGAGCCAATATGATAGCGCGCCGATTTTTTCGTTGTTCGAAGGACGTCAAAATCACTCTTTTCAGGGCATTTTGTACGTCCTTTTATACCAGCAGTCTGTGGGTGTGTTATACGCTTAAACAATTCAACGCTCTGCGCGTACAGTATAATAACGCCTTCAGGGTGCTTTTGCGACTGCCCCGCTTCTGCAGCGCATCAGGGATGTTTGCCGAGGCGCGTGTGGATTGCTTTCACGCAATTATGCGAAAACGGTGCACATCCCTGGTGCGCAGGGTGCGGGCTAGCCGCAACAGCATCCTACAGATGTTTGCGGAGAGGTTTGACTGTCAGTATGTTTACCATTGTGACATGGTTCACCTGACGAATGTCAAAATAATGTTTTAATTTAGTTTAATTTAATTTAATTTAATTTAATTTATTTCATTTTATTTAAATTAAAGTGTAATGTTTCGGCTTCACCTTATTAAAGCGTCGTTGTGTTGTTGTAATGAGAAACAATTGCCGTTGAAATTTGTGTAGGAGTTTTGGCGTCGTATGAACTGTCATGTCATTCTGTCAAAAAACTACTTATCCGTTGGCCATCTACAAGGCAACATTGTATTTTCTACATTCTACATAAAATTATAACCAGAGTTTAAGCAAAACGATTAGTTTTATTTGGCTCCATTGTGTCGAACAAGACATAAATTGGTGGCCCATGAGGGGAACAACAAAACAAGAAGAGTTACTAAATTACTCAGCGAAGTTGGAGTTCGAAAAACGCAAAACGGCCAGCCAACGTGGGCCAAACGATCAAGAAGTGCAAAATCAATAGTTTAAAGAAAGCGGTCAGTGAAGCAGCTAAAGCATTACGCCGTTATCGGATTCAATGAGATAAGTGTTTAATCCTTTATCAATTCCTAAATCCTTTCCCAGTTCATAAAGTTTCATTTTTAAAACCCGTTACATATTCCTTTGTTTTGCAGTGTCGTTTTCACTTGTTGCAAACAAGGTGTAGTACATTAATGTGTATTAAAAAGAAAGGAATCTTATGTAAATTAATAAGATTTATGAAATCAACTTAAAAAAGGTTTATGGCATAAAAATTATTGAGTACCCACTTTATTTTATTTGCAAATTTGTTGAACTAATTTCATAAAATTTGTTTAAAAGTATTAACAATCTAATAATTAACTCGGTTACTTATTGTCTTAAATTAATTACCGAGTTTGGTGGCCCATAACTTACATAGTTAACACAAAGAAAGTACCTGAAATTGGAAATCACCCTTTAGTTACAAGTTATTCACTTTTGTTTGCCGAAGATTCCAGGTTCATTGAACATTACAACTATATCGGGGTCAATACGGATCACTGAGCCGGTCTACACTGTGCAGCCAGAGTGTGACAGAGTCGCCGGCGCTGGTTTCCCGAGTCGGCGCGTGAACACCGAGGGAGGAGCGTGAGCTTTATTGATTTATTCCTTCTTCTTTTTTTTTTTGCTGATTTGCATTCAGGTTTAGTTTATGTTGTATTACGATTCAACTAATATGGATTCAGAAAAATCTGGTAAATCAACAGTTGATAAAACGGATGGGAAACAAGTGAGAGAATTGAATATAAAGCGAAGCTCGGTGAAGGGTCAAATCACAAAATTTAAAAACTTTTTATTGAGTGCAAGTCAGCAAAGAGAATTGACAGGCCTCGAAGTGGCTGAGTTAACTTTGAAGCTCGGTAAATTCGAGACTTTGTCGATAAAATTCGACGATTTGCAGAGTCAGATCGAAGTTTTGAATCCTGACAATTTAGAACGGGAGTTAAATGAGAGAGAGAGCATTGAACATGACTTTGTGACAAATATAGCATTAGCAAAAAATATCATAGAAAACCAGAATAAATTGGAACGGTCACAAAGACGTGAATCTTTTTTTGACGCGGATGCTCACTGTTCTCTTGAAAACAATGGCAACGGCACGGGATTTAAGCTACCACAAATTCAAATTTCCAAGTTTGACGGAACATATTTTAGATGGCTTGAGTTTCATGATACATTTGATAGTTTGATTCACAAGAATAGTCACATATCTCCAGTCCACAAGTTTCATTACCTAGTCTCATATTTGGAAGGGGAAGCTGCTAGAATAATATCAAACTTAGAAATATCATCCTCTAATTATAATGAGGCTTGGCTATTACTGTGTAATCGTTATAATAACAAAAGACTGTTAACTAATCACCATCTGCATTCTTTATTCAATATTCAGCCATTAACTCGTGAATCGGAAAAATCACTGAGGTTTTTGGTTGATCATGTAACCAAAAATTTGCGCGCATTGTCCAGCTTGGGTCAGCCCACAGATAAATGGGATATGCTACTTATATTCATGATATCATCTAAATTAGACAGTCACACCCTTACTAAGTGGGAGGAGTATCGCAACGTTTTAAATGATTTACCAAGTCTAAACCAGTTCAAGAAATTTTTAACGGACCGTGCTGATGTGCTTGAATCTATACATAGGAATAAATATGATAGCCATATTATGTTAAAAAATTCGTGTGTACCACCGACACCGTCGCGGCACTATGCACCGTCGAGCGGTAACCACCACAACAATAATCGAACTGCTAGTACTAAATCATTTGCTAGTTTAAATTCGCCACGGGCAGGTTCATTTTTATGTGTCATTTGCGGTGACAATCATAAGATTTATGATTGTGCTACCTTTAAGGCGAAAGGTATACAAGAACGATTAAATGATGTTAAAAAATATAAGCTTTGCGCAAATTGTCTTCGTCAAGGTCACCCATTGAGCGAGTGCCGCATGGGGCCCTGCCGTGAATGCAAAGAAAGGCATAACAGTTTACTACATAGACCAGTAGCTACGTCTGTACATAGCGTTCATTTAGGAGAATCCTCTAATGGAACTATTGTCAATTTTTCTAAAATGAGACAAGGTCAGGTGCTCTTGTCAACAGCTATAATAAAAATTTCCAATCCAAATACACACGAAACAGCTAAAGTGCGTGCATTACTGGATTGCGGAAGTCAATCTTCGTTTATAACCAAGTCACTAAAAGACAAATTAGGTTTAGACTCAAATAGAGTAGATGAGATAAACGTTATCGGAGTAGGTAATAACTGCGTAAGTAAAGTAGTAGAGACGTGCAACGCCCATATAAGTTCATTATCTAAAAATTCGTATAGTATTAATTTACAACTATTTGTCTTGAAGGAATTGACTAGTGAAATACCTAAAGTTCATATTGATATTAAAGCTCTAAAAATACCTAAAAATATTAGATTGGCAGATCCTACATTCCACCAGCCTTCTAAGATTGACATTTTAGTAGGTGCTGATATTTTTTGGGACTTAATAGGAAATGAGCAGTTGTCACTTGGCCCTGATTGTCCTAAACTTCATAGCTCTAAATTGGGATGGCTGGTTTCCGGTCCTATAAGTCCAATAAAATCTGACAATTCTATTCAATGTAACTATATGCTTACAGAACAAAATAATTCTTATAACGAAATAGAAAAAATGTTACCTATATTTTGGAATCTAGAAGAAATTCCATTTAAAAAAAATATGGACGAAAGCGATAATTTATGCGAAATTCATTTCGTAAAAAATACTGTTAGACTAGATAACGGTAGGTTTCGAGTGAAACTACCCTTAATAGAATCACCAGAATGTTTAGGTGATACTTTCAATTTGGCAAAAAGGCGTTTCTTTAATTTAGAAAAAAGGTTCAGGCGAGATCCAAATATTAAGTTACAATATTCAAAATTCATTGAAGAGTATGCAGAGTTAAGACACCTTTCCGAATGTCAGTCAAAACCTGAGATTTCGTATTTTTTATGTCACCATGCTGTTTTGAAAGAGAACAGCGAATCAACGAAATTACGTGTAGTATTTGATGGTTCTGCTGCTTCCTCGTCAGGCTATTCGTTAAATGACATTTTGATGATAGGGCCCACTGTGCAAGACTCCTTGTTTTCAATACTAATAAGAGCTCGACAACATAGGTACCTTTTGACCGGTGACATCGAAAAAATGTACCGTCAGGTAGAAGTCGATGAGGAAGACCGTAACCTCCAACTCATTCTGTGGAGAGATCAGGAATCGCACCCTTTAAAAATATTAAAATTAAATACTCTCACTTACGGCACCGCAAGTGCGAGCTATTTAAGTACGAGGTGCGTTCAACAATTAGGGGAAAAGTGTGATGATGACTTAATAAAAGACATCATTCAGCACGATTTCTATGTTGATGATCTGATCACGGGTAGCAATAATAAAGATCAGTTACGTTATATTTTGGACTCAGTTTCTAAAGGTCTTAGTGCTGGGTGTTTTAATTTAAGGAAATTAAAAAGTAATGTACCAGATATTTTTAATAATTGTGATATGAATTCCAATGATAATTTAGCATTCAGTGAGTCAACTAGCACTTTGGGGATGGGGTGGAAGCCATCCACAGACAATTTTAATTTTCCTACAAAGATAATACCGCAGAATGGCAACATTACTAAAAGATTTATAATGTCTCAATCGTTTAAAATATTTGACCCTCTCGGGTTGCTATCTCCATGTATAATAGTACCAAAAATATTGATACAAAGATTATGGCTTCAAAAATTAGATTGGGATGAGCCCGTCTCATTAGATATTGCAAATGAGTGGAAATCGTTTTCTAAAAATATCCCGGAATTACAGAAGTTAGAAATACCGAGATTTGTGCTATGTGCGAAACCTGTGCATATTGAGATACACAGCTTCAGTGATGCGTCCCAACACGCCTACGGGGCATGCATATATGTCAAATCTGTGAATGATCAGCATGAAGTTACGACTAGGTTGTTGTGCGCTAAGTCCAAGGTTGCACCTCTAAAGGCAACCACTATGCCGCGACTGGAGCTGTGCGCTGCGCTGCTTGCCGCTAGGCTGTGCACCGCAGTACGTGAATCGCTCCGAGTACCGCCAATGCGCATGATTCATTGGTGCGATTCGAGTATAGTGTTGGCATGGATTCGTAACGGTTCAAACAAATTAAAGGCCTTTGCCGCCAATAGAGTTCTTGAAATTGTCGAGATCACAGATGCCTCAGCGTGGCGCTACGTTCCTACCACACTCAACCCGGCTGATTTAATTTCCCGGGGGGTAGACGCAAACAAGTTGGCAACCATGAACCTGTGGTGGTCAGGTCCTGGCTTTATGGTAAAGGATGAATCGGAGTGGCCTATCTTAAATAATAACAAAAGTTTAGAGATAGATTTACCAGAACTAAAATGTAATAGTATCACAGTTGCTGAGTCACCTATTAAGTTTGAAAATTTTTCTAGTTTGTCTAAACTACAGCGTACATTTGCTTTTGTAAAACGATTTATACATAACTTGAAATATCCCACAAATAAGTTATTAGGTAACGTTTCACTTGAAGAACTTAATAGTTCATTTTATTTATTGTGTGCAGCTGCTCAACGCCAGTCCTTCGCCACAGAGTACGAAATACTTAGTAAAAACAAACAGCTAAATGCTAAATCGAAAATTCTTCCATTGTCTCCATTTTTGGATAAAAATAAGTTAATAAGAGTAGGCGGAAGATTAAGCGCTTCCTATTATGCGTACGAAAAGAAGCACCCTATACTGTTACATTCTTCTCATCATCTCACAAAATTGTTTTTAGAAAGAGAACATATAAAGCATCTTCACGCTGGGCCTCAGCTGTTACTAGCTACAGTTAGGGAAATCATCTGGCCGGTAAACGGAAGACGACTAGCCAGGAGCGTACTTTTTAATTGCGTGCGTTGCAAACGCCTATCTGGTAAAACTATGTGCCCAAAAATGGGTAATCTCCCAGGCGAGAGAATAACACCTAGTTATCCTTTTCTATCTGTAGGGCTGGACTTTGCGGGACCTTTCATGGTATTGAATAGGAAGGGCAGAGGCAGTCGTTTAATAAAATGTTATATGTGTCTATTCGTTTGCTTACGGTATAAGTGCCTACATTTGGAAGTTGTTTCTGACCTTACCAAAGATGCATTCGTGATGACGGTTCGCAGGTTCATAGCTCGCAGAGGCAAGCCATCTGAAATCTACTGTGACAATGGCCGAAATTTCGTTGCCGCAGCTAAGGAAATTGGAATTTTTTTATCTAATAATAAACAAACCCTTTCTAACTTTGCAAATGAAGAAGGAATAAAGTTTTTTTTTACTCCCGCTTATGCTCCTCATTTCGGAGGTATTTGGGAAGCCGGTGTAAAGTCGGCGAAATATCACATTAAAAGAGTGATGGGCAATAGCCACCTGACATTAGAAGAAATCTCTACATTGTTTGCACAAGTGGAGGCTATACTCAATAGTCGTCCTTTATGTCCACTCTTTTCCTCTCCTAATGACCTCCTATCCTTGTCTCCAGGACATTTTCTCATTGGAAGAACCCTGACGGCACTGCCATCACCAGACCTAAGAGATGCGAAGGAGAGCATCCTACGCCGCTATGCAAGGCTAGAAAAACTGCATCAACACTTCTGGAACAGATGGCAGAAAGAATACGTTAGCGAGTTACAACAACGAACAAAATGGAGAACAAACAAGGGCAATTTAATGGTTGGCGACATGGTACTCATTCAAGAGGACAATATACCTCCTTTAAGCTGGCGCCTAGGAAGAGTCACTAAGCTGTTCCCAGGAAAGGATGGAATAGCTCGGGTTGCTGATATCAACACCATTAGAGGGTCTGTGCGAAGACCCTTAGTTCGACTCTGCCCGCTGCTGACAGAAGAGCATGTTCAGGGTTGAAAGAACACTTTCAACGTGGCGGGAAGATGTTTCGGCTTCACCTTATTAAAGCGTCGTTGTGTTGTTGTAATGAGAAACAATTGCCGTTGAAATTTGTGTAGGAGTTTTGGCGTCGTATGAACTGTCATGTCATTCTGTCAAAAAACTACTTATCCGTTGGCCATCTACAAGGCAACATTGTATTTTCTACATTCTACATAAAATTATAACCAGAGTTTAAGCAAAACGATTAGTTTTATTTGGCTCCATTGTGTCGAACAAGACATGTAATTTGATTTAATTAATTTATAATGTATTTATTGTTTTTATTTTTTATAATTTAATTGTAATTTTAATTTTATTTTTATTGAATTTGTTAATTTTACTAACATAGGCTAAGGTAATTATTGTAACTAACCCAAATGAGCCATGATGCTTGAAATAAATATATTATTATTATTATAAACCACCACGCGGGCCCAGTGCGGGTTGGTGGTTGTTAATGACTGATAATGCGGCCGGGACCCACGGCTTTACGTGCTTTCCGAAGCACAGAGGAGCTCGAGATGATACATTTTTGGTCACTCATCCGATGACCGGCCTTTGCGAAAGTTGCTTAACCTCAGCACTCGCAACCACTACGCCATCGAGCTCCTCCGAGAATTTTTATCTTGTTCCGGCTTATTCAGTTGATTTTCTATTTAGTTACTTATTATTTTTTACGCAGGCGGCTTTTTGTTTTTTTATTTCTTTTATTTTTAAATAATTATGTTAAAATTATATTTTAAGCATTGGAGGATTATATCACTATACTTCAGATTCATGTATTACGATCAAAGTCAAATACGTATGAAACCAAAGATTTATTATACTTAATTCGCAAACATAGACACTTTTTGTTGCCGACACGGCACACCTCAGGAAACCGAGTTGCTGTGTCCGGTAGCGGTGATCGGACACAGTTGCCGATTGCGGTAACAATTCGTTGCTTATTTTCATCTCATGAATCGAGCTTTCGGCTCGCCCCGCCCGCGCCACCCGCTCGGTGTGCTTGTGTCGCACACAGGATACGGACACCGATTGCATCGTCCGTTTGCGCAGCTCAGTACAATTGTAAGGAAGTTTGTTAATGTTGCTTGTGTCTTCAACTGACGACTTTGTGTGTCCAGTTACCTACACCGAACACTTTTTGATTAGTGTCAGGTGGAAGTAACTGGACACATAAAGTGTCTACGTCTGGGCAGGAAGGGCTGATTTCATATTCACTGTTAGCTTGTATCCCACACAAGACACAAAAGTGTCTAAGTTTGCGAAGCGGCTTAATCTTTTTTTACATATTGCACTTTGAATTTAAAACCTAAAAGACGTTACGTTAGTAGACGTACGTATTTCTTCTTGCCATTTCTCAATTAATCGAATCGTTACGGAAAAAGTGAAATTCATTAAATGACTACGCCCGCTGATAGAATCTCTCATTTCCTTTATCGGTCAACACTTTGGCATCTAAAGTGCGATCTGTCGCCGTGGCGCCGTGAGCCGTAACGACGTAGCCGCTCGGGTGATGAGTTCGATAACACATAATATATCGGCACATTGATACCATACACCATCTTTTTATACGAGTATTCCATAATACGGTTCCATAACGCCACAGTGGCGGTGTAGCAAAACGCTCGGCCCAATATCGGGCCCCGGATTTAATTCCCAGGTCCCCAAAGTGTGTTTCGGATTTTTCGATGCATAGCCCAGGTTTTTGATCACCGACCCCCATTTGGCAAGCGTGAGTGAAGCTATTACCAATTTGCAGTGATGACTTGATTTCAATGACCTCCATGTCTTTGCCCAGAAATGGAGCAGTTTGAGGGTTAAAGTTACTCGTGTCCATAGGTTTACACTTGAGACTCTACACGTGACCCCTGGGAGGTGCTAAATGAGTGTCACTGTCTGAGCGGTAGAGCCACGCTGCGTTGCAGCACGATGGGCCGGCTCGCCCAGCGTAATACCACCCTCTCACAGAATATCGGCTTGAAACAATGGCACTCGTTACTGTTGTGTTTCGACCGGTGAGTGAAAGTACCGGAAGCTCATCTCTTACCCGGGAGGGGGAGCTTCCCAATTCCTACATCCTCTCAAGATCCAACTCCTTCCTCAAGGCCGGCAACGCATCTGCGATTACTTTAGTTTTGCGGGTGTCCATGGGCGGCGGCAATTACTTTCCATCAGGTGACCCGCCTGCTCGTTTGCCACCTTTTAATATTATAAAAAGTTTTAGGCTACTTTATAGCTTTTATCTTACCTGAATAAGGCCGAAGTAAAAGCGCGCTTCGCCTAGTATCTTTAACTACTGAGGAGCTAGCTATCTTATAACTGTCGGAACAGAATACTAACATTGATGTTATGACGACATACATATTTAAATAAAGTCAAATCATTTAACCAATATAAACATTCACAGGCACCTTATTGACGTCACGTAGGATGGTTATAGCTATCCAGGCTGACGTAAGACTGACTAGTCCTAATACCAACCAAACTAAGTACAATCATGTAGCCCCGCTGAGAATCAAACCCGGGTCTGAAAACGTTAGTCTTAAAACCCCAAATAGTTTATATACATATGAAGAGATTAAGTTTGGCCATTATTCTGACTAGTTGAATACCTCTTACTAAAACTACAAGTTATTTATTTATATTGTAAATTTAAATGCATATTAAAACACTCCAGCACTACATAAATGGCAATCCTTTTGCACGCGCCTGAATGTTTCATCGTAATTGTAATACATTTCTGGAACCACTTTTCTGCGAGTCTGTACGGGGCCTGAGCGGATTGCCTCTCCGCTCGGCGACAGTTACCTTTCAAGTAATCCTATTTTTGAACGTTTGCCTTCAAACTTATATGTTTTATACATTTTTGAGGGAGAGTTGAGACCTATGTTGAGAGAATAACCTTAGCGTTGATCGGCTTAGTATTTATTTAAAAGATTGAATCTCTTAACTCGTTGTCTCTTTTAAGTCATTTAGATTATTGAAAAATTGTGTTAAGAGGCTTGATGGCATTGTGATTTGCGCGTTTTGGATGCGATCTTGCAAGTTAAGCGACTTCGCAACATCGGGTAAGCGGATGCGTGACCGAATAGACGTTCATAATTATGCTGAGAATAATGATTTGAGTAAAAGATTTCAGTTGGTTAAACCTAAAACGATTAAATTTATGTCAACATTTTCATAAAAAAAAATTATATTTATATATACATATTTCCAGCTTTTTCTTTTAAAGAATAGGTGTTGTTAATGCTCTATTAACACATTAAAAAAACTCTTATAAAACTTCTAGAAAAGCTTACGGAAATCCTATGTTATCTTATAAATATCCAGTTGACGGGCATGGGTTCACGCCATCGTCAGTACGAGTCTATCGGAGCTATGGGGCTTGAACCACGATTCCTCGCGTTCAACCCGATCATCTATCCGTTCAGCTACTGACACTGCAATTGCAACGCGCTTTCGATTGCAAGTCTTTATCATACTAATATTATAAAGCTGAAGAGTTTGTTTGTATGGTTGAACGCGCTAATCTTAGGAACTACTGGTCCGAATTCAAAAATTATTTTTGTGTTAAATAGTCCATTTATTGAAGAAGGCTATAGGTTATATTAAAAAAATGTTTAAAAATAAAAGCACACCCGTGCGAAGCCGGAGCGGCCCGCTAGTAACTTAGAAAATAATAAAACATAAAAACGTCCTGACCAATCCTGCTCTAACAGCTGTCCTCGCATCTGGACTCTGCTTATGCCTAACATGAGGCAGAGCATAGTCATTTGCCAAACCTTCTATATTACAAAAAAGTTCTATTTTATACAGCGAGTAAAACGTTCGGTTGCTATAAAGCGATTGTCTCGAGAATGTTCTAAAGATGCGTCCGAAGTCACGCGCGCACGAACTTCGGGGCACGTCCGCACGTCGTCGCTTCAAAGTTTTTGTCGCAGCGGCTGCTGACATATCACCTTTTTATTGTATTACTTCAAGGGTTCACTAACAAAATAGCTAATATTCTTTACATTTATTTCTACTCCTCCAATTCAACTTTTGTGAAAGTCAATACGCTAATTTGTAAGTCTACAGCGGGCGTGATAATTCGTGCCTACTAAGAGGACCGGCATAAAACTCTGCAGGGGTATTATTTATTTTCTCTCGTTTTTTAGACACATAGATAGATAATACTTTGATTGCAACACTATAAAAAATAAACATGAACAAAAAAAAGTTACAAAAGATAATTTGGCGGTCTTATCGATTTCTTCCAGACAGACCAGTCGGATGGAAAGAGCTAATAAACTGTAAAATCAAAGGTGAAACTATTAAAACATTCTAGAATAATGTGTATTTTATAAATGAAGCAAAATAATAATTTACAGCGTCAAAAATTGAATGGAAATTGACTTCCCTATCGTAGCAGGATATAAGTATCCTATTACATATATAGATATAATAAGCTATCACAGATCAAATACTACTAAATCACAAATACCTGTATAGCATAAAGAAAAACATAAAATATTGACGAGATAGTATTTCATAATTAGCATTTCATAAATAAAACAATTCCTTCTGTTAACCTCCGCAACTAATCTCGTGATTGTCATTCAAAACCAATCTAGAGAGATGTTGTGACGTTATCTATTAAATGAATTTACGTCATTGTCAAATTGTTACTCGAAACCTAATCCAACTATATACCAACCAACTACATAAATCTCATGAAAACAGTAGAAAATAACTATTATTTAAATACATTAAACATCCATAAGCGTTTTATAAACACATTCGGTCAATTTATTATTAGTTTATGTTATTTATTTATTTAACTAGTACAGTCACATGATACATATGTAATTTTCTTAAAAACTGGTTTCTGATAGATATAATAATACATATAATAACATCCAGTGTATTTTATTTTTAACAAGAAGTAACTAGGTAGGTAACCGACAATATGTGTAAAATATAAAATCGTTATTGGTATGGGAATAAAATAGTATTTTAACTCACATTAAAATGACTTAACATATTAGGAAATACATCCAAATCCGCCACTTCCCTGGACAAAGTATTGTATTCAGAAGAAATTCGAGACAGGGGAGACTGCGTCCCGAGGTTAGTTCGAGCCCAAGGTGTTGTAAATTTACGCAAACGATACCTAGGATATCTAAATCGCACCGATACTGAAATTCGCGAAAGAAATCTGCTACACGACACGTTACACTTTATATAATAACTAATTATTATTATTCTCTTATATTATAACTGATTTTATATTAAACTGATTTTAATAATATTTTAAACACCTAATCTCCAGTTTCTAATATTCTTGTAGTAAATGAATAATAATGAGGAGCTCGATGGCGCAGTGGTTAACGTGTTCGGTCTGCGAGTGCTGAGGTTAAGCAACTTTCGCAATGGCCGGTCGTTGGATGGGTGACCAAAAATTTATCATCTCGAGCTCCTCCGTGCTTCGGAAGGCACGTAAAGCCGTTAGTCCCGGCTGCATTAGCAGTCGTTAACAACCACCAATCCGCACCGGGTCCGCGTGGTGGTTTATGGCCCGTTCTCCCTTTCCATCCATAGGGAAGGCTCGTGCCCCAGCAGTGGGGACATAAAATGAGCTGATGATGATGATGATGAAATAAATAATAATAATATGATCTGGTAATTTGATTTAAGTAACTAGAAGTAGTAAAATAAGTTTACTGAATCTTGTAATGTTCTGGCATCATCACTCGTACGTTTTTGACTATTACAATAATTTTCATTATTTTCTATATTTGCTTTTACAAAACTCGACGGAACCTTATTAAATGTGTTTGAAAATTTGATTTGATTTAGGTTGTTGCCAAAGGCTTAAAGTTCGTAATATCTGGCCGTTAGGGATTATACATCTTATTCGATGGATTAAAGTAATTTTAACTTTTACTCAAAATAACCTAAACTTTCTCGCCAGTGATAAGTTACGATTTGACAGTTTGTATATCTCTAAATACGAGTATAGCAAACAAATCCTGTCGTTAAGTTATTTGCTATTTTTAATATTTATGTCTAAAATAACTTTATTAATTATTTATTTATATATTAACTTGCTGGAGGATCTGTAGTCAAATAACAACTACGAGTATAACTATATAATTTGAGTTAACCAATACCATTTACAAATATCCACATATAGGAGATGTGAGAGGTAGGTTACTATAATATCACATAGAAGGCCATATACTATCCTACTGCCGCAGTTCAATTTAAGGGTATTGGCTTAATCACCACGCTTTCCAAAACAGAATAGGTGATCGATCACAAACCCTACGCTATGGCTATACTAAGGCTATACTCGTACTTCGAAAAAACTGAAACACACATATGCCGATCTGGGAAATGAACCTTGTTCCTCATTTGGAGGAACTGGGTCGGGCCAAATGCTTGCCACTCGGTCACCGAGGATTTGCTTGATCAGTATTAAAGTTCGAACGCATGCGCGCTAGTTTGTAAAGTGTTTCTGTGATTACGGCACGTTTCTGGCATAAGCTAAGGCGCTGACAACTGTGAAATGCACTTTACATAAGCGTTTAAAAAATATTGTTAAACAACATACCTACCTACAACGCCAAGAAAAATAATATATGTTATTATAGACTGTATTTGCAACAATGTTATCGTTTCCAAAATGGAAAACATGAAATTTTCTGGATAGAAAAAAATCCAAAGTCACCTTTAAACAGTATATTTATATGATTATCTTTTTCAATTACCTACTAAAGTAGATACGTCAATGAAATTAAGTATATTTATTCGTAATACTTATTAGAAAAACGCTATTGTTTTGTTTCTGTCATAAAACATCAGAATTTAAATAAATAGCGTATTTTGTTCAACAAAACAAAAATCCTGACTTGATTGAACCCGATGTATCCATGCACTATTTGCATCAATTATGCTTGTATGCAGATCAACAGTGAGCGCTGTTTCATGGTTGCCAACACATAAATAAATGCTTACAAATAAATCCAGGAGTTGTGCTAACTAGTATTCTAATTAGAGTCAATCAGCCGTGTACACACGTGGGCCCGCTTGCACTTGCCAAGTTTAATTAAATGTAGATTGCGTTCGGAACGGCGCGGGCGGAGCGCGCGAGTTGGCGGCTACTTTTAAAGCAACAGCTTCATCTGAAGAGATAATCTTGACGCAGTTCGAGCAAACGATACGTTCGCGTAATCGTAAAGCTAAAAAGAATTTTATTACAAGGACTACATTTAGTGGTAAATATAATATTACATATGCTTTATAGATTGCACGGCAAATTACTTCACTTTACCTGATGTTAAGTAGAAATGGAAGCCAGACGTGAAAACAACCCATGTTGATGTACCTACCCAATGTGCAAATTATCAACAATTAATTATGAAAATGTAAGTAGTTGACAAGAAAGTTAACTAACTTTCCTGTAGAAAATGAGATTACTATCAGAAAAACATGCATTATCGTAAAGTATTGTTGTCTCTAAAGTATGAGTTGAGTATTCGTTTTCTAAAGTAAAAAAGATTTCCGGTAATAAAATAATTTCGTTCGTAACCTAACGTATACGTAAGTTACGAGTATAAGCGTTAATTAATAAAGTTTTATATAAATATCAACTTTTTAACAAACACACGTTCCTTAGATCTTCTATACATATTATATTATAATAAAGCTAAAGAGGGTCGAAAGTCTGTACATGGAAGATATTCGAAAAAAAGTTGGCTGGGGATACTTAGAATCGATAACAGAACACGTTCTAACAGTTTTTAGAATTTTTGTCTGTTTATCTGTTTGCCTGCTTATTTGACCGCGCAACACGTGAAAATAGCTTAACGGATTTGGATGAAACTTTGCACATAGAAAGACCATGACCCGAAATGGGATATAGAATACTTTTTGTCCTGGTAACAGGTTCCTGTGGGATAGTGTAGTCTACGCGAACGAAGTCGAGGGCGACATCTAGTAAATAATAATCTCACACAATGAAGTAGAATAAGGTCCTAACTGAAAAGTGATTTCATTAAATAGACCATAAAGTGCGCGAAGCAATCAGCCGCTTTAAGTTCCTATGGAGGTTTTATGGTGATTTGAGAAAGTTATTGCGGAAACTCAAAAAGAACGAGCTATGGCTGATTATCAATAAAATACCTATTTGAAGACATTTTTATAGGTAAAAAAGCGATTTTGAAATTGTATCTTAAGTTAAACTTAGTTTTTGAATTTACAAACTTATTTACTAACTGTTGCATTCTCTAACTGGTAACACTATCTAATTTTTAATTACATAATTTTACATGCAATGACTGGTAACCGTAGGTCCTGGGTTCAATTCCCAGGTCGGTCAAAGCGTATTTCGGGATGTACGATGCACAGCGTTAGTTTGTACTCGTAATCAACGAAGAGCATGTTGCAAGCATGATGATTAAGCCAATACCGATACCAAATCAATTGTAGCGATGACTTGATTTCAATGATGGAGACCTTTGCCCAACAGTGGGGCAGTATATAGGCTATTTACTTAGTAACCACCTCTGTGGTCTAGTAGTTAAGATCACCCGTTTTAGACCCAGAAATCCCGGTTCGTTTCCCACCAGGGCTACATGTTTATGCACTCGGTTTGGTTGGTGGTGGGTGAGGCTTGTGGGGCTTGCACAATCTTAACTAAAAATGTCGTTAGGTATAACATCAATTTTGTAGCATTGTTGTGTTCCGGTAGCTAGAGATAAGATAGCAAGTGTCTCTACTCACTTCACTTGGAATCCTCAACTACTGTTGAGGATCCTAAGTGAAGTGCGCTTGTCTTCGGCTTTATCATCACTTACCAACAGGTGAGACAAAGGCCAAATGTTTACCGTATGGTAAGGTAAAATAACCAATAAATCACCAGGTTCTTGCGTAACTAAAATATCCATAAAAGTGTTTTTTCTCAACGAGCGACGCCGCCGACAAAACTATCAAGACATACACCGAGAGCCGTTTATTGCACGGTTTAACCAAATCCAGAGGTCGGCGCGCGTTCGCCGGTCGCAGTATAATCCATAATTTTATTTCTCGCTAGGGAAATAAAAAGAGGGACGTGTTTTCTCAAAATTGAAGCGAAAGTTCGCGATATTGCACATGTTGCGAGCTAATGGCTTTCTCAAGACGTCGTATTATGGCCGTAGTGGAGGTGGCAGCAGATTTTCCTTAGCGTTACGCGCGAGGGCCTTTTACAAGCTGCGATTATGAATTGGTTGTTGTATGGAATCTTACCGCTTGGCACCGTAGGCTAGCGGTTAGATCATTGAACTTGGATAAGACGATGCCGGGTTTAATTTCCGGCAGGTGTAGGATTTGGTTTGTGGCGGTTGATGACGTTGCCATAACTATAATGTTAACGGAATTTGTTATGTACATTCAGTTGCTGAAACTGCATTCTCGTTCACTACCAACCTTTAGGCGTAAATGCCGAAATTGGCTACTTCATAAGCAATCCCTGGCATCATGTCTATCATTAATTTGATTAGCCCTCCAGCTCCTGTTTGTAATAAGTGGATTTTTGCGGTCATATGTATTTTTTTGTGTTATTTCGTATGCTGTCCGCGTCTTTTATAACTAAGTAATATACTCACCGATTATTTATTGTTATTGGTTATGGCAGAATAACAGAGGCTGCGGGTCCCATGCAGCCTGAGTCATATAGTCTTAACGTCAAGTTATGTTGGTCAATGTGCGTTGTAATTTTTATTGTATGTTCGAGACAAATAAACAAGTTTTTATTTATTTCTTTATTTATTTGTTATTGTTCTATAACAGAGTATACTCGTAACACGGGATTTCATAATTTTTTTCCAAAATTAGTATACGATTCATCAAATCTGCCTTCTTACCCTTATCATCACTCAGCTGCAAATGAAAATGCCAATCGTTGTAAAACATTAAATTATATGTTTTTTTTGATGAAGCCAAAAAATCGCGTATATCACTTTCTGAGAGCTTATGTTTTATTCATTTAATTTTAACAATTTCGGATGCGCCATCCTATATTTATGGGAAGTGGAATTAAATGCAGTGTCACTGCACTATAATTCTTTAAAATACTAAAGGTTTTGTATGTTATATCGTTGTTATACCTACGGGATCACTCAATATTTATTTTATTTTTTAGTGATAAGCACTAAGACTTCATCTCACCTGATGTTAAGAGATGATAAGGCCGAAGGTGGAAGCGCACGTCAGCTGGAACCCTACAGTCCTGAGGAACTGGCTGTCTTAACGCTTACTATCGGAACACAACAATGGTACTAACACTGATGTTATGGCATACTAAAATAAAATGGTGGTATTATATCTTATCATAGTGGGGCCTGCCGAGGTTTCCCTCTCGTAGCAACACTTCGACCCATCTTTTCTGCAATCTCTTCAATCTTTTCTGCAATGGGATCTTTTGTGCAACCCCGTCCTTTCACTCTTCTTCCTCTGTAAAGATACATGCAATAAGCTACGTCCTTAAGAGCGAAGAGCCTGAAGTCTTCCGGTTTCGGATAGGCCGACCCCAAGAGTCCCATTCTTGAAATGGTGGAAACTAGCCATATGGAATTAAAACAAGCTCTACCATCAACCAAACCGAGTACAATCGTGTGGCCCCCCGCTGGAAATCGGACCCGGGTCGTTAAGAACCACTATATACCATAGAGGCGGGTTATACTGGAATTAATCAAGTCGGAACAAACACCAGCTTGATGAAAATTGACTGCAGCAGTTATTAACGTTTTCGAGCTAGGGCCACAAAATAAAGATTTACAGAAGGTACCTTCACCAGATCATTTTGCTGGCACGAGCCTTCCCTATGGATGGATAGGAAGAACGGGCCATAAACCACCACGCGGGCCAGTGCGGATTGGTGTAGTAACCACAGCGCCATCGAGCTCCTCCATAAGTTAAGCTTAGCTTACCTGCGTACAGCTAGAGAATGGAACGCGCTGCTTGCGAGTGTGTTCCCTGAAAGGTATAATCTGGACCTCTTCAAGGCCATCCCACTACACACGACTTTAAAGTTTATACTGACACTCCCCACCAACCGTCAGGTCATAAAGTAGGCGTCAAACATCCTTGCGCAAGCGCAAGGGACCATCTACGTCAGGTCATAACGCCAGATCAGGACGCGCCGAAGCGCATTCATCCGGTACTTTTAAGACTAGTGTGTCGAGCGTGTTGCCCCGTGGACACGTATAGTCCACAACCTGATATCCAGATATTCAAATCGCGAGTGAATAGGTACCTTCTAGGCAAGCATGCTACACCGTAGGCTACATCATCACTTAACATCAGGTGAGATAGTGGCCAAATGCAAGCCAATCCATTTATAAAAAATAAAAAAAGATAGGTTACCGGAGCTGTAAGCTCGCTCACTTCTCGTTGCACTAAGAGTACAACTCGCAGTTTCTACTGCTTACTTCAAGACCAGAGTGAATAAAAATAGGCTATTTCTAGGCAGACATGTTCCATCCTCGACCGCATCGCCACTTAACATCAGGTGAGGTGTGATCAAATGCTGCCTATAACCAATAAAAAAAAATAAAAAGAACTTAGCAAGTTTCATTTAGAGGCGCTCGAGCAACGCACTCAATGACTTATTTTCCCGTGGTCGACGTATGGGAGGTTGTGATGATGGAGGGTTCCATGGCGATGGTAAATAACGACTGCGTCTCTTTATAATTAATATTAATATACAACATCACATGATGTTGTATATTTACAGCGACTACATTGTGACTAACTTATTATCTAAACCTTTTATATTAGATGTTGGAGGGAGGATACCGTGTCTTATTTTTATCAGATCTACACGCGATTAGGAATGCGTTTACAAACTCTTTACCCATACGTGAGGATAAGAAATTATGTGGCGACCACAGGCCACCACAACTTCCTCTAACGGACACGGAATCTCGCAACAGCTGCGCTCGGACTGTTCCGAGCTGTTCCGAGATCCATGTCTGTAAGGGTTTATGTATGCGTTGCTCGAGCGCGGTATGTATTGAGCTTATCTTCAGGGTCTCCTTATTTTGTGCTAGGGCTTTTTTATATTAAAAGGAGGCAAACGAGCAGGTGGGTCACCTGATGGAAAGTAATCGCCACCGCCCATAGACAGCAAAACCAAAGTAATCGCAGATGCGTTACCGGCCTTGAAGAAGGAGTTGGATCTTGAGGAGGAAGTAGGAATTAGGAGGGAGGGGTGAGAGATAGGCCTCCGGTACTTTCACTCACCGGACGAAACACAACAGCAACGAGAGCCATTATTTCACGCCGATATTCTGTGAGAGGGTGGTATTACGCCGGGCGAGCCAGCCCATTTCGTGCTGTAACGCAGCGTGGCTCTACCACTCAGACAGTGTCACTCATTTAGCACCACTCAGGGTTCACGTGTAGGGTCTCAAGTGTAAACCTACAGACGCGAGTAACTTTAACCCCCACATTACAACGGACTTGTCAACGAACGAATTACGTTCGGACTGTTCCGAGCTGTTCCGAGAGCGCGGTATGTATTAAGCCTACCTTCTGGGTCTCTTTATTTAGTGATAGGGCTTAGCCAAAATATGGCAATATTCGCTGTGGCAGCGTGATTACGCATTTGCTAAAAAGCAATTTGAACGCTGCGGCTCTCCTGGCATGATGTATTCAACCGCCTCGTTGATACAGCGCCAATAAATAAGGCATTTACACCGAATGACGCATATTACGAGCCCAAATTTCAATTAAATGTTTGATTTTGAAGACCACCTGTTTTTACAATATAAAATTCGATCATGGTAGTCGTCCAAATAGAATGGAATAAGAATTTCGTAAATGCCTTCATCGAACAGATAGTACCTAAAAATGAATATACAGGTTACTTACATTCGTTAGCAACGAATAACTCAGCTTCATTTTAGTATGAACACAGTTGTGTTGTGATACTGCATTTAAATATCCGTGTGTCTTTACACTTGCATGCAAAGTTATGGTAGCCATGAAAGTGACGTGCAGGATACGTAATGGTACTTATAATGTATACACTATGTAGAATATAATTATGTAGGTATTTGTAATTTGTATCAAATAATACTAATGAATGCAAGTAAATCTACATTCCTACATAATGTGGAGTCACGATAGCTTAGTTGGTAGTGCACCTGACCCAGTTCGAATTCCGCTCGTGAAATTTTTTCAACTCTTTGTCTTTTTTCAAATTGTGGTTTGCTCGCAACAATATTTGCGTAAAATTATATACACAACCATAATCTGAGTTTCATATTCAACCGTATAATTGTAACAAGCTTAAATTTACCGTTGTTCTAAGACAACTATTAGTTACCTACTATAATTTTGCTTATCTTCCTTTTTTGAAGGTTATAATTTTTGGTAATTGTTTTATGAAGATAAGGCTTTAAAGTATTTTCTCGTTGTAGGCATAATAAGGTCGTAACGTTCACTTTCCTCCTTCCCTTTAAGCAGAACAAATGGATCGTGCTTCGGTTCGCGCCCTGATTTTACTCAGGTTTAAGATTTTTCGAATTTTCCTTAATATTTTTTAACATTTTTCGTTTCACTTACTGCCATCTGATATTTTAAGACATAATATAATCATCGACGCCATCATCCATAATTGTTGGTTTCATTCACAGATCATAAAAACGATTTAAGGTTTCATTCATCATCATCATCATCATCATCATCATCATCATCATCATCATCATCATCATCATCATCTCAGCCAAAAGACGTCCACTGCTGGACAAAGGCCTCCCCCAAAGATCTCCACAACGACCGGTTTTGTGTTGCTCGTATCTAACGGCTTCCCGCGACCTTCACCAGATCGTCGGTCCACCTTGTTGGAGGCCTGCCCACACTGCGCTTTCCGGTACGCGGTCACCACTCGGGACTGTTCTGATCGACAGCTGTTCATTTATCATCATAAAAAAAGCAACAAGGTCTGCTCTAGACACACTTTCGCTAGTAATTTAGTACATTGTTTTGGCAATTTCATTCAAAACAAGAAAGTTCTTAATTTAAATTTTTATTTATTTTTTCCACGGTACCAGAGAGGTCAAAAGTAGGTTGAAAAACTTTTTTCACACCACCAAAAGACTGTACCATATTAATGTAAATCGCATGCACTCCGCATGCCCGCCACGTACGCCGCATCGCTTCACAGCGCCTATCCACCAATCGTCCGACTCCACGCTGAAAAAGAATAAGTTTTTATGGTTCCGCGCTCTTTACGCGCTGAGCGGCGATCACATAATTCAGCGATGATCCCGCGCGGCTGCGATGAATGAGTGTGCCGTTGACGGCCCGCAGTGTACTGCGCTGCAGCAGGTGAAGTTCGCGAAGAGAAATATGCCACTACACACTCAACTACCTAAGAAAGAAATAGCCCTTGTCGAGTTTATTTCGGCTTCTTCTCGTTACAAAATCTCCACTGTAGGGTTTACGAAGGCTCAGGGCTCATAGCTTTGAATTGACGTCCAAAAATACTTATAAAAGTTGTTTTCTAAAGTTTACGCGAACACTACACATTGAAAAACTACTTTTACGGATCTACAAGTGTTTATTTTATAACATTACCTTTTAATGTTTATCCTGACCTTTCAAACCCTTTGCAACGTGAAACGTCAGGATAAACATCAAAACGTTATGTTGTAAAATAAACGCGAGTATATGCGTAAAAGTTGTTTCATTTCAACTTGTAAAAGTTCATAATAATAAAAATATTGCATGATTATTTTTTAACAGACTACACGTACACATGCACTTTATACAATAAGTGTACCAAGACAGCATACTCGTAGAATAAGAGTACGAAGACACGGTTCATACGCGCTTTTCTTTTTTTCTTATGAAATATCTTGTCATAAATAGAAAATATTATATTTAATATGATTCGGCTATCAGAGTGTGCACGCCAAAAATTAAGTAAATTAACTGTCTTTGCAGTTACAAAAACTGTAATCGGTATAACTGACTTCCCCGTCAGTTATGCCAAAGTTGGAAACGCAATTTAGCCAAGACTATTCAGGATAATAAGAAGACAGCGTTCTTGCACCATATTGATTTCAGTTTATTTCAGTTAGCCAAGCAAAGTTTTAAAATCTCCTACAGTTAGTTATGCTAGAGCTGTGGTTTATGTTGTGTAGGACGCCCTCAGACTAGGTGGAACGACGACTTCGTAATTTGGCTGGCAAGAGCGGATAAGAGTAGCCGGAGATCGTGCTCAGTGGCGTACACATGGAGAGGCCTACGTTTAGCAGAGGACTAGTATAGACTGATGATTATTATGATGATGTACTTTAGGCCATGGTCCTTATAAACATAAACCTACAGATAGAGAAATTCAGAAGCTTTTCTCTTTTTTAAAGTGGGTAAAAACAAAACAATCGCTTCATTCGCTCGCTGACTGTGTCCGCAAACACCATCTGTCATGCGGGCGATGAGGCGCGGCGGCGGGCGGCTCACCGGACAGCTTTCATTGGATCTCCATGCATATGGCCGGACGAACCAATCTTTTATCCCCTTTTTTATGAGGATCCTGATAGATGAACTTCATTTCGGTGACAGCTCGAGTCCAGTTGCTAACTAAATTTAAATTGAAGCTCTTCAGCTTGAAGTTTGTTTACGGTTTTTGTAATCCTGAAAGCAAGATTTCATAATGTTACACATTGTTTAAAAAAAATATAGTTAATACTTGTATTGTAAAAAAAATACGTTTTACTTCAGATCTTGTGAAATTTCTGAAAGCTTGCTTTACAATCTGTCTTCAATTTTAATCATTGCAAATATGATAAATGTGTTATAACTTTAAATAAAACAATTTAATTTACTTCAGGCATCGCTTCGCCTCATTCCCACCTGATGTTAAGTAACGAAAAGGCCGCGAAGATAACATTTCAATCCGGAACCCTCAACTAATGCGGAACTGGCAATTTTAATCAAGCCCTACCACCAACTAAATCGAATCTAATAATATGATATCTACCATTCTCACTAGGAATCACAAATCAAACCTCTGGATCTAAGAGCATAGACAAAGAAGAAGAAGAAGGAAAAGAAGAAGAATATTTATTAACAACACATCAAACAAAAAAAATTATAACAAGGCAGACAGTATATACACATGAGAAAAAATATAAAGAAAGGGTAACAAAAAAGAAAACAAAAAGTGTTAAGTTAAGGAGCATTGTCTCCGTCTCGACCACAAGGCGGACAGTTGCTCAAAAACTATGGCGTTTGCTCTTTTTCAGGACTTGCCATACTCCCGCCACCGCCAGTCACATCTCATCGCCTTTGCGTAATTATGCAAATACGGACGGACGTTATTATTCAACTTTTTATTTGCATCTCGCAAGAGCTGCTTTGCTGCAATGACTTATACAATGTAAAGGGAGATAAAATCTTAAGGTTGTTTCTAAGAGGAGCGCTGAAACAAAAGTCATTCACTTGAGGTGTAATCATGATATTTTTTGGAAAACTGTTAAACAAATTTTCACAAGTGGGACACTTATCACTTTTCGTTACTTAATATCCATATTTAGAATCATCATCTCAGCTAAAAGACGTCCACTGCTGAACAAAGGCCTCCCCAAGGATTTCCACAACGACCGGTTTTGTGTTGCTCGCATCCAGCGGCTTCCCGCGACCTTCACCAGATCGTCGGTCCGCCTTGTTGGAGGTCTGCCCCCACACTGCGCTTTCCGGTACGCGATCGCCATTCATGGACTGTTTCGCCCCAGCGGCCATCAGTCCTGCGAGCGATGTGCCACTCTTCGGGCTATGTCGGTAACCTTTGTTCTTCTACGAATCTCCTCATTTCTGATTCGATCACGCAGAGAAACCCCGAGCATAGCCGTCTTCGTTGTTCATAGAGTGACCTTGAGCCTTTTGATAAGGCCCATAATGAGCGGCCACTATTTAGAATATTTTCTCCTTATCCATCCACAGGAAAGGCTCGTACCTCAGTGGGGACATAAAAATGAGCTGATGATATGTTTTACTTGATTAGAGCGATAAGTTGTCTCAATGGTATGCTGGTTCTTTACAAAGCCTCCATTGACCAAACATGGCCTGTATGGGAAAGTTAAAAAATTATATCGTTTTTTGACCTATGTTTCTTGGGGAAAGTTGTTCAGTTTTATGGTCTGATCTACCTACCTGCGGGAAAACAACCACTAACATGTCTCGGTGTATATAAATTTACGTTAAATGTTTTGCAATCAAGTACAATTTGGACAAGTGTTTTTTTTTTATTTCTTACGAGTAAGCATTTGGCCTTCATCTCACCTGATGTTAAGTGATGATAAGGACGAAGGTGGAAGCACACTTCACCCGGAATCCTCAACTAGTAAGGCACTGGCTATCATAATCTCTAGCTGCCGGAACACAACAATGCTATAAACATTGATGTTATGGTGACATATTTAGATAAGATGGTGGTAGCTAGCCAGGCGGACAAACAAGTCCTACCACCAACCAAACCGAGTACACAGACATGTACCCCCCGCTGGAAATCGAACCCCACAGAGGCGGTTAGAAATCAAAGGTAAAAAAATGTTAGTGTCGTAAATGTTTATATTGAATTGGGCTCTTTTGGTTAACAAAGTGGATAGTATTGATAAATTTGCACAGGTTGGGCGCAATCACGATAGCTTATGTATGTTGAAAACAATAATAAATAAAAATACAAAACATTAATGAAATAAAAAATTGGGGTTTTAAAGAACTGTTACATGATATGTGAAGCAAAAACTTTGTACCCTTTTTACGCGGACGGAGGAGTATGAAATTTCACACACTTGTCACACTAATATTATAAATGCGAAAGTTTGTGTGTATGTGTGTGTGTGTGTATATATTTGTTGCTTCTTCACGCTGCAACGGATGGATGGATTTGGATGATTTTCGGCATACATATAGTTTATAACCTGGATAAACACATAGGATAGTTTTTATCCCGATATTCCCACAGGAATAAAACTCATAATTTACTACTTAGGTCTTGGATTTGATGTTGGGAATAGAACCTATTTAATAGTTTGTTTACACTTTTTTATTGAAATTTTGACAGACTTTTGAAACTGTCAAAGCGGTACGAAGTCCGCCGGGTCTTCTAGTAGTTTATATAGAGAAGGATTGCAGAATGTTAATTTTTTTTTAATTTATGCATAAAAATACATTAAATCAATAAAACTAACATTACACACACTACCATGTATTTGACACACACGCATATATTATACTCTTTTCAAAAATTTCAAAAATGGAAGAGGAGCGGCCGAAAGTTGTCAATGCCAATGTCGGCGCGACAATATTAATCAACGCATCTTTGTGTGAATTCGCACACGCGCGCACACATAAAAAGCTCGAGCTATAGGCTCGTCGGTCCGCGCACCTCACTCTGCTTCCGATCGCATGGTCAATAACATATACATACCTTTATCAACATTTGTATTGTAGAAATTTTGCTAATATACCTATTTCGCAACTACATAAATATTATCTTTTCACCCTTAACACCATACAACACCCTTCACGTCGTAAATATTGTGCCTTCAACCGGATATAAGTCGAAGAGGAGTGATCCAGTGTCGACGTGAGTAAAGTGGTTTACTTATTTAAGTTATTGAAGAGATATATTGTGCAGCTGTTCAAGAACAACATTGTTTTAAGGCGAGTGGCGAACTGGTTAGACTGTTTTAAAGATTTGTGCCAATAATTCCAAACCTTTTCTACCTAACTAACATTCAACATCACATCACCCGTTTGTGACAGTGTTGCATTCTACCGATTTCTACCCTACCTAATTGTCAATTAAATATCAAAAGGCTACTATTGCCGCATTATCAAGGCTACCTATTGCCAAAATAAGGTTACCTATTACCTATTCTATAAAAATAAAATATAAATATCATAAATTTACAATAACTATCATCGCAATTATTTTTTTTCTATTACTTGTTACCTACCTACAAATAAATTTATTTGGATACCTACCTTGGTACCTACGTGATTTGCAATTTTCTATTTTACTTAACGATTTCTTAGTCTATTTTATCATGACTACCGAACAAGAATTCGTTAAAAAACGTGGTAACTGTAAAGGTCGCCTAACGTTATTCATTAATTACATAAATAGTTTGCCGAAAACATTAAGTAACGAGGCTCAGTTGGAACTTGAGCTGCGAGTGTCAAAGATGGAAGTATTAATGGATACTTACAATGAAATTCAAGAACAATTAGAATGTTTGTCATCTAATCCTGACGAGCAATTTAAAGAACGCGATATTTTTGAGGGAATGTATTTTAAAGCGGTAGCATCTGCGAAGGCGAAATTAGGTATCACGAGCGCGAGCGATGTACCGCAGCAAAGCCTGCGCAGGGACTCGGACGACGCAGCCAGCGTGGTGCAACACACTAGGGCCAATGTAAAGCTGCCGGTTATTCAACTGGCAAGGTTCAATGGTACATACGGTTCTTGGTTGGAATTTCGAGACACATACATTTCCCTTATTCACGATAACCCTGATTTAAGTCCAATAAATAAGTTCCACTATTTACGTTCGTCTCTCGAGAGTAGTGCCCTATTATTAATTAAATCTATAGAATTTTCATCTAACAATTATGAAGTTGCATGGAAATTGATCTGCGATAGGTATGACAACAAAAAAATGCTTATCGCCAATCATGTAAAATCTTTATTTAATGTCTATCCCATACAAAAGGACACTTCATTCAATTTAAAAAGATTAGTCGATAGTTTTGTCAAAAATTTAAGATCATTAGCCACTTTAGGTGAACCTACAGACAAGTGGGACACTTTATTAATATACATGTTATCAAGTAAATTTGACCCACAATCTTTGGTTGAATGGGAAAAGTTTAAAGCAGTACACGAAGATAAAGGTTTTGATTTTGAAGACATACTAAAGTTTACAAGAAATAGGGCCGAACTGCTAGAAACATTAGAACAAAGCAATAAATATAAGTACCCAAAGCAGGTAGGAACTCAAGGAACGCATACTTTAGTGTCTACTAACGCTATCAAATACAAATGTCCCGTTTGCCAATCTGATCACTATATCTATTATTGTAAAACATTCCTTAATTTATCTAACAAAGAGAGGGGAAAAAAGGCTAACGAATTAAATTTATGTTTAAATTGCTTAAGGCCCGGTCACACAATTAAAAGATGCATTATGGGTCCATGTAAAAGGTGCAATAAAAAACATAATAGTTTGATTTGCCCCGAGTTGAATGACGTCGCAAGGGCAGAGGTGGCGCACGAATCGAACGAACAGGTGTCGTTATCTTGTTCAGTAGTGTCGCCTCAAGGTGTGCTGTCTACGGCGCGCGTCGCTGTGTGCGCAAACATTAACGAACATAAGCAGGTAGTACGCGCTATGCTAGACTCCGGGAGCACGTCCAATTTTATAACGGAACGTTTATGCAAGCAATTGCGTTTACCTACTACAAGTAGAACTACAACTATAAACAGTTTGAATAATAACGTATCAGTAGCTAACAATTGCTGTGATATTACCATTCAATCAATGCATTCAAGTTACAATTTTACAATTACTTGCATTATTATATCTCAGATAACTAATCCATGGCCAAGTTCCCCTATTGATAAACAATTAATTAAAATACCCAAATCTATACCACTATCAGACCCCGATTTTTATAAGCCAGCAAACATAGAAATTTTGATTGGTAATGGTGTTTTTTGGGACTTGATTGAACCACAACAAATAAAATTAAACTCTCAAAACATAACATTACAAAAATCCAAGTTAGGTTGGATTATTGGCGGTTCAATTAAATCCGATCCAACTACCTATTGTAACTATTCTGATACTCAAATACTAAGCGATCAATTAGCTAAGTTTTGGGAATTGGACAATATTTTTACTACTACAAATAAACATTTAAATTGGTCACAAGAGGAAATTGATTGTGAAAATTTCTTTGTAAATACCACATCGCGCCAACCTAGTGGCAAATTTTGTGTAACTGTACCCTTAAAAATGAGCACCAGTGTATTGGGTGACTCATACCAATATGCTAAAAAACGATTTATGCATTTAGAGAAAAAACTAAAAATTAATTCAAAATTAAAAATTCAATACACGAATTTCATAAAAGAGTATATCGATTTAGGCCATATGAGAGAATCAAAGTCGTATAGTAGCGATAAAATTAAATACTTTGCTCCTCATCATGGTATTGAGCGCCCCCATAGCTTAACAACCAAGTTGAGGGTTGTTTTCGATTGTTCTGCCAAATCAAGTTCTGGTTATTCATTTAATGAGTTGCAAATGGTAGGCCCAACGATACAGGACGATTTATTTTCGATATTACTGCGATTTCGTCAGCACAACTTTGTGTTGACTGCCGATATCGAAAAAATGTACCGCGCCATAGATATAAATGAGTCACAGCGGTGTTTACAACAAATACTATGGCGCGACGATCCCAGTCAGCCGTTAAAAGCCTACGAACTGAATACAGTAACATACGGGACGGCATCCGCGCCTTTCCTAGCGATACGATGTCTCAAACAATTAGCTAATGAGTGCACCGATTCATTTATACAAGAAATTATTAGTAAAGATTTTTTTGTCGATGATTTAATTTCAGGTGGTAAAGATTTCAATCAATTATTATACATTTACACATCGGTTACCAAACAATTAAAAACCGGTTGTTTTAAGTTAAGAAAATGGTGTTCAAACAGTCACGAGTTAATTAGCAAAATAGGAAACAATGACAATACTTCAACTGAACTTTTAGATCTGTGTCCTAATAGTATCTCAAAAACATTAGGGATAAATTGGGATCATAGGTCCGACAATATTTGTTTCGATATACAATTAAAATCACGCTATAAAATTACAAAGAGAAATATCTTATCTACGATATCTCAATTATTTGATCCTTTGGGCCTTGTGAGCCCCGCTATATTAATGGCAAAACTTACATTACAGAAACTATGGTTATGCAAGCTATCTTGGGATGACGAAGTACCGCCTGCCACACAAAAGGCGTGGCTTCAGTTCATTGATTCCTTACCACAATTAAATAAACTAAATATACCTAGACACGTCATTTGCAATAATTTTATAAATTTGCAATTACATGTATTTACAGACGCGTCTGAGGAGGCCTACGGAGCCTGTGTGTATTTACGATCTATAGACAGCGATAACAAAATTCATGTACATTTATTATGTTCAAAAAATAAAGTAAGTCCATTGAAATCACAAACAATTCCTCGATTAGAATTATGTGGGGCCCTTCTTGGCTCCAGACTTAGCTATAAGGTTATTAATTCATTACGACTACAAATACACCAGTGTTTTTACTGGTCAGATTCTACCATTGTCTTAAGTTGGCTTAATGCAACAACAAACAAATTACAAACTTTTGTACGGAACAGGGTTGCCGAAATACAGTCCACTACAGATATTAATACCTGGAAATACGTACCTACTAATTTAAATCCGTCTGACTACCTGACGCGTAATATGAATGTTGATGTGTTGGTTAACTGCAAGCAATGGTGGAACGGCCCACAATTTCTTAAACATGATGAATCATTGTGGCCTACATTTGATTTAAAAAACAATAATCAATTTATACCCGAATTAAAACAAGAGGTTAGTTGTATGACAACTAATCCCGCGGAGCCATTGTTCCCTTTCCATGTATTTTCTAGTTATTCTCGTATGACGAGAACAATGGCTTATGTGGTGCGATTTATAAACAACACAAAACATAAAATGAATAAATGCACAAATAAATATTTAACGGTTAGCGAACTTCGTTCAGCTACAAATAAATTAATTTCTATTTCACAACAAGAAAGTTACAGTACTGAATACGATTTGCTAAAATTAAATAAATCATTAAAAAGTGGAAATTCATTACTTTCGCTTAATCCATTTTTTGATCCCGATTTAAAATTAATAAGAGTGGGTGGTCGTCTTAAAAACGCACCATACAGTTTTAATAAAGTACATCCAATATTATTACATAAAAATCATATATTTACAAAATTATTATTCTCTAATGAACATAAGATTTTAATGCATGCTGGACCACAACATATATTATATTCTACTAGACAAAATTATTGGACGGTAGGTGGTCGTGATTTGGCTAGGTATGTTTCACGAAATTGCACTATTTGTAATCGGTTCCGCGGCAATACAGTAACCCCTATAATGGGAAGTTTACCTAAGGAAAGATTTCTGACCGGCTATGCATTCCAATACACAGCAGTAGACTATGCGGGCCCAGTGATGATTGCCAACAAAGAGGGGCGAGGCTGTAGACTTATCAAGTCATACATTTGCGTCTTCGTGTGTTTCACCACCAAAGCCATTCATTTGGAACTCGTTAGTAATATGTCCACTGCGAATTACATTTCAGCACCAAAGCGATTCATCGCCCGTAGAGGCAAACCAACATACATTTATAGCGATAACGGGTCTAATTTCGTCGGCGCTAATAATGAAATAAAAAAGATGTTTACTAGTGAAGGGGACCGTATTATCGATAGTTTTGCACAAAGTTCAATAAAATTTAGTTTTAGTCCTCCACACTCTCCACATTTCGGTGGATTGCATGAAGCTGGAGTTAAATCCACAAAAACTCATTTAAAGCGGGTAATAGGTAATTCAAATTTAACTTTCGAACAATTATATACAACACTTACTCAAATCGAAGCGATACTAAACTCTAGACCCATTAGCCCAATATCCTCTGATCCCCACGACCTTTTACCGCTTACCCCTGGTCATTTCCTTATTGGCAAACAGCTCACGTCAATACCAGAGCCAGACTACGCCGATTTACCACTCCAAAGGTTAAACCACTACCAGCGAGTGGCAAAACTGCGGCAGCAATTCTGGTCTAGATGGCACAAAGAGTATATTACCGAACTCCAGCATCGATATAAATGGAAATCTTCACATGGTACCTTACGTGTAGGAGCTCTGGTACTAATCAAGGATGATCAGCTTCCGCCCATGAAATGGCTCTTAGGACGAATCATAAACACGTACCCAGGAACCGATGGAGTCACGAGGGTTGCAGATATCCGTACGTCTACAGGAACGTTACGAAGATCATTCTCGAAGATATGTCCACTTCCAACAATGGATAAAGAAGATTATTGAAGCAGCAGCAGCAGCAGCAGTGCTTCAATGAGGGGCGGCATGTCGGCGCGACAATATTAATCAACGCATCTTTGTGTGAATTCGCACACGCGCGCACACATAAAAAGCTCGAGCTATAGGCTCGTCGGTCCGCGCACCTCACTCTGCTTCCGATCGCATGGTCAATAACATATACATACCTTTATCAACATTTGTATTGTAGAAATTTTGCTAATATACCTATTTCGCAACTACATAAATATTATCTTTTCACCCTTAACACCATACAACACCCTTCACGTCGTAAATATTATAACTCAAATTCAATTTTTTTAAATTTTTCATTGCTAAGGATACAATCCGTGCAGCCTTAATAAAATTAAATAACAATTTGTATGTGTTTGACAGTTGACGGGACAAGCGATAACAGCGCCGCTGGCGGCAAGTTTAGGCAGTTTTCTTCCCCATTGAAAACTTTTAAAGGTACGTCGTCTGAAGTGTCCCTTCAAGTTCCTCCAAGCGTCCTTAATCTCCGCTAAGACCTTACATGCTTTGAATACATTTCACATAAGGCTGAATACTTATTGGTTAATCTGTGAACGAGGTCGTGAATTAAGGAGCTTGGATTGAAGTGGAGTTCCTAAGGCACAATTGTCAAATGTATAACGTAGCTACTCGTAATTCCTTCAAGTAATAGCGGAAACTATGATGAAGGGTGATACCCTTCACTTTAGTTAGACGAGTAAGTTTAAAATAATTAAGTTTCAACATTTTAAAAGACCGCTCACATATCAATATTTTTGTAACAAGGAAAATAAAATATATTTTTAAACCGACCCGTTTTTTGACGTATTACGAACTGCATGTGTTTACTGTTTTTAATATACTTGTAACCCAAATCACAAAATTGATTTGGTTTACAATTAAATCAAAGTAGATATTAAATATATATATATATATATAACTAACTCGGCGGACTTCGTACCACTTTGACAGTTTCTATGACACTGGAACATTTTGTATTGGAAAATTAAATTGTAAAAAAAATGTTTAGGGTGGATCACCCTTATCACTTAGGGGTATGAAAAATAAATTACGACCGATCGTCAGACCTACCGAATATAAGGTCACATTTTATCAACTGCAAATATTTTGACAAAACATCTAATTCTATCAGAGAAACAAGGCCCTACCATTTAAAAAAAAATCAGGCTAGTGTTTTTTTTCACTTTCCCTGACACAAAAATTGTAATATTTTTAAGAGCGGCCTCTCTGTTTCAGCTCTTTTGAATTGAAACTACCGAAAGTGCTTTATTTTACTTTTTAATCGAAATGTCTTTTGGCGTTTTTCTTAAAAACTAGCGTATAAAAATTGAAGATTTTTTCATAAAAATAATTTATATATGTTGTTGAATTTACCCTCAAAATATTTGTAGTTGATAAAAATGTGATACGTATAATAAAACTTCATAATAAACAATCGAGCCGTTTCGGAGGAGTATGGCAACTAACATGTAACACGAGAATTTTATATATATTATAATATTAGGTTAGGGAAAATATCTTTTCGCGTACGTATGAACTCGTAATAAAATCTGGCTGGTTTTGGTATCATTAAAAGTTTAAATTTTAAAGAAGATAATTCCAAATTAAAATTAGGAAAATGTGTGATTTTCATTTGTTTTTCTTACTGTCAGATGAGTGAATCTATTGAAGAAATTCGATACATTTTAAAATTTTACTACAAAAAAGGTAAAAATGCAACGCAAGCCGCGAAAAATAATTTCTATGTTTATGGACCTAGTGCAGTGTCTGTGAAAGTAGCACAAATTTGGGTTTTCAATCCGGAAATTTTGATGTCAAAGATGCACATCGCTCTGGTCGCCCTATTACGGAAAAATGGATGCCATTTTTGAAAAAGTGGAGCAAGATCGGCATATCAGTAGTTACGACGTACCTGAAGAACTAGGAATTGACCACAAAACAGTTTTGGCGCATTAAAAAAAACTGGGTACACAAAAAAGCTCGAAATTTGGGTACCTCACTGAGAGAAAGCTCATTTGTGATTCTTTATTACGACGTAATGCAACCGAACCATTTTTGAAGAAGCTGATAACTGGTGATGAAAAATGGATCACATACGACAAGAACGTGCGAAAAAGGTCGTGGGCAAAGGCCGGTCAGGCTTCACAGACTGTGGCGAAACCTGGGTTAACTCGCAGCAAGGTGATGCTGTGTGTGTGGTGGGATTGGAAGGGCATTATTCATTATGAGCTGTTACCACCAGGCAGGACCATCGATTCTAAACTCTACTGCGAACAACTGATGAGATTAAAGCAAGAAAGCGGCCGGAATTATTCAACAGAAGGGGTGTGGTTTTTCATCATGATAGCGCTAGACCTCACACATCTTTAGCCACTCAGCAAAAATTAAGAGGGAGGTGTCAATGCATCCGCCGTATAGCCCTGACCTTGCACTTTCAGATTTCCACCTGTTTCGGTCTCTACAGAATTGTTTAGGCATCGTCAGGTTAACATTACGAGAGGAATGCCAAAACCACTTATCGCGGTATTTTGATCAGAAATCCCAAAATTTCTAAGCAATGGATTATGTTCCTACCTACAAGATGGCAAAAAGTTTTCGAACAAAATGTCACCTACATACTTTAGTTAAATGTAAATAAACCATATTAAAAAATGTTTTGAATTTTCTTAAAAAATGCGAAGAAACTTTTTCCCCAACCTAATATACTCGTATATATATCTACTGCACCGTACAGCCTACTTGATGTTTGGTTGTAAGTACTTGATGACGGGTTATTTCACAATAAATAAGCGTCCCTAAAGATTTAACATCAGTGTAAGGAGCAAAGGAGCAGGTTTCCATTGTCCGTGCCTCCGCACCGGTCTTTGATGACAGCTTTCCGTAGCTAAGTGTTTCTGAGTATTTTAAGAGTTTGTCATGAAAAAGGACTTCAAAAGAAGCGTCTTTTTCTCTCCGGAAATCGTGTCAGAATTGCCTTTGTGGACACGATAATAAGATTAATATTTGCTTGCACAAACACAACAAAGGATACAAAGGATCAGGTGTGATCACGGCCTAATTTCAATCTTACGTCATGGTAATAAAGTCGCATGTCACTCGCACCTTTTAAGCTGACATCGATACCCTACAATCCTGGAATTCCTTAACTTACAACAGCAAAACATATTTCTTGCTTTTAAAGTGTCCCCGGTTCACGCTTTGAACAATTGGCGATTCTCCAAAACCTTTGTCTTTTGGACTTCAGAGGTTATTTGGACCGGCATAGAATATTATTATCTTGAAAAGCTCTTATTTTCTTAAACGTAGAGTCAAAATTAGTATTTGTGTGAGGTTAGAAACGTCCTAGGCCCGGCCTTCCCGGGGGTGATATTTATATTCCTTGCAACGTTGGAAACTGGTTTCAAAACATATTTTCCTGGCTGGGTCGGGGGGCGTTTAATTTTTTCACTGTATTTTATAAATATTTTATAAATATATTTACTTAAGTAAAATAAATGTTCTGCAGCGAAAATGTAAGCTGGTTTTGTCTCTTAGGTTTTGAAGTGTTCTTATTTTGTTTAAAACCCAAAATATGTTTTGAGATTAGAAGAAAGGAAGCCAGTTACATTTGTAAGAAAAGCTTTATACAATTTACTGGGTCCTCTAAGATATTGTTAATTATATTGTATTGTATGGTGAACCTATTCATCATCATCATTATCTCATTTTACGTAACAATCAAAGCTTATATTCATAAAAAAACACAAACAATTAATGTAGAGATGTAAGCCTTACAGCTAAATCTTCAGCTGCTTTCCGTTATAAATGATGATAGAGAGAATATTTAATGTTGAGATAAATACATGATAATGAATAATGATGAATAATAGCCTTCCCGTTCAGATTTTTCGAAAAGTACGTCCCACTGCAATGTTTTGTTTAATTTACTAACCAACTCCAAGTAATGTATAACAATAACTCTTCACTTTGTCGCCAACAATTCGTAAAATAAAAACTACAAACACGGACACCACACCAACAACAACCTTGCGAAAGACTAACAACAGACTCGTGTTCACGTCACGACGTATAATGTTGCTTGTGTGTTACTTATTATACGAAAACACGGTCTCGCAACACAAACCAAAACAGAGTGAAAGCTTCCGTACGCAATATTCATTAGGAAGCAATATTTATTTTCGCTTGATTAAGCCCGCCGTCGAACAATCCGTTTCCAGAGTAAGCAAGGACAAACTCATAAATATCGCGCGCATCGTCAAGAAAACGAAACAACCCACGCGGCAACGAACGATCGCATACACCAGCCAGGCAGGCAGAAGGTCTGCTTTTAATTGTATTTTTTAAATCTTACTGAGTCAACAAAAGAGCACACTGCCCGCCTGATGGAAAGTCGGCAATCACAGCCCATGGATACTTGCAACATGGTGCCATCCCTTTTCACTTGATATACTAACCTTTATACCGGACAACAACGTGCACCTACCGCTCGTGGATATTTCCGAATTTTTCTTTACAAATTATAAATTTTACAAATGTAATATCCTACCAGCTGGCGATGGCAGTGCCTATAATGCCAGGCAGCGTCCCTAAGAATAAATGCAATTGCAAAAATACACATATGAATAGTGTATGTGTGTGTATGTTTGTGTGTGAATATGGAATTTTGTTTAATTACATATACTGAATTAGTCGGACTTTATGACTTCGTGACCTTCAACCAATATTATAATTTTACCATTACAATTTCCTTCTACAAATTATTTATTTTTTTATATACAACGTGTAACAAAAAAGTGTGGTCAAAATGAAAAGATACAAACTGAATTCCATCTAGACTTGTATCTGTTGTTATTAAGACATAATTATTAACTTTAATTTGACATGCAATGATTAATGAAATATTTATATTAATGAAGTGATGCACGTCAGGCGCGCATAAGCAAGCAGCAGTGATCATAAATGTTAGTAAACAGAGGTTACTAAACCACTAGGGCTGAGACTTGTTTATTTTGATGTGATGTCACAATAGAAATATTAAATTAAAAATTGCATAACACATTAAACTTTAGAATCATGACTTGGTAACTCTGCATACAAGATCTAGATTGGATACACTTTGGATCTTTTCATTTTGACCACACCTTTCTGTTACACGTTGTATAGAAAGTTAGGCAAATAACTCTGCTCTGCCTGATTTAAGCAGAAGCATAGTCCAGAATTCCAGATGCGAGGACAGCTAGTGAAGCAGGATTCTGCCTCACCAGCCGTCTTCAAATTGGCTACCCACAAGTTGCACTGAGGCACTGGCTATCTTATCTCTAGCTGCCGGAACACAACAATGCTACAGACATTTATGTTATGCTACAAACATTGATGTTATGGCGATATAATTAGATAAGATAGTTGTAGCTAGCTAGCCAGGCGGATAAACAAGTCCTACCACCAGCCAAACCGGGTACCTACACAAACATCCCCCCCCGCTGGGAATCGAACCCGAGACTTCTGGGTCTGAGACCGGTGGTCTTAACCACTAGACCACTAAGGCGATTAATGTAACAACACTGTTAGCACTGTGCCTGGAGCGAGCCCTCTGCTTTTTGATATTCTACGACGATTCGCTTCAGTTTATGATAAACGCCGAATAATATTTCTGAACCGTTAATTACTAGAAAATATTGATTTCTTTTGAAGCGCCTTCTCTTTTTTATTTATCTAATAGTATTTTTGACAGCTTTGACTATCTTGCCTTTCACTGAATAATAAATGTAGTAAGTAGCTTTCTTTTGTTCGTGATTGAATTACCTTTCATTGTCACGAACACGATAAAGTTATTAGTATTTTTATATAAGTACCCTTTTTTACTTTTCATTGATAAAATATTTTTTTGTTTCCATTTTCTACTGTATTATATGGATGGAATATAAGTAGGATACATATTAGTTACTCTCTTACATCTTAGGGGCTCTCTTACATCGGGCAAACAAAGAGAAGTATAGGAACCCGCGTTAAAGAACACATAGCCGACGTCAAGCATAGGCGCGAAAATAAGTCTGCAGTATGCGAACATTAGGATGGAGGATTACATGAGGAGCTCAATGGCGCAGTGGTTAACGCGCCCGGTATGCGAGTGCTGAGGTTAAGCAACTTTCGCAAAGGCCGGTCATCGGATGGGTGAACAAAAATGTATCATCTTGAGCTCCTCCGTGCTTCGGAAGGCACGTAAAGCCGTTGGTCCCGGCTGCATTAGCAGTCGTTAACAACCACCAACCCGCACTGGGCCCGCGTGGTGGTTTATGGCCCGTTCTCCCTACCCATCCATAGGGAAGGCTCGTGCCTCAGCAGTGGGGACATAAAATGAGCTGATGATGATGATGATGATGCGAACATTCCCTAGAGGGGCCCAACCATTACATCAGATTTGATAAACCGCAAGTACTCGCTAGACAACAACGATTCATCCCTAGGATAATACGCGAGGCTATTGAAATTAAAAAACATCCTAATATTAATAGAGAAGATGGTTGGAGTCTACCACCAGCCTGGGACCCCATCATACAAAATATTAAATCCCAGCCCCAACACCATACTGCCAGACCAAAAGATACTGTAAGCTCTTTCTGCGTAAAACGGAATGCACCCAATTAAATTAAATGAGGGTATACAAGCTACTAACTAATTATGAGATGACCAACACCTCAGTCTCCCTGTGACCACGGACCCTGCAAAGGATTCGAAACGTCAGGATAAACATTAAATAATGTATAGTAAAATAAAGGCGAGTAGATCCGTAAATGTGGTTTATTTAAATATTAGTTACTGTTTTAAATTGCTTTTTTTCTGTTTGAGCTACATCGTCCTACTGCTGAGCAGAGGTCGCCCACGACTCCATCCCTGGCGGTCCCTCACCAATTACAATTTTCAAACAGACAACATAAATAACGTTAATTGAATCATCGCCTCTGAGTATGTCTATTTTTTTAGTATTTCATTCCACATTCCTTGCCCAGAGATACTTTCTACGTACCCTAGCATACGATGTACTTAACTCAAAAACTTAGCTCACCCAACTTAATACCGTTCAAAATTACTGCAGTTATGCTTGAACTAAACGAATAAAAAGCCAGCGTCGTAAATTCAAGTCTCTTATGGAGTGCAAGAGATTTACTTACCTAAGTTTGCGAGACCTGGCTAAGTTGTGGGTTAAGCACTCGCGGAGTTGTTAGATCATCACAGTATAAACACTTTACGAGCATAATGGATGAGGGCTTGTTTATAACTTAGACGTAACTTTAGTCCTTGTAAACTCATCGAGTGGCAAGCACAGCGAACCAAACGCGATCGTATTTCAAAAGCAATAAATTTCATTATGTGGTTATACTTTTGTTTGTGAGTAGGCTTATTGAGAACTTTGATGTCAACGCCGTCGTCGTCGGCTGGGCACGGAGCACAGGGCACGGGGTTGGACATAATATGATCTTCTAGTGATAACAGCCAGGGTCATGCCTCCTAAAGCAAACATGAGATCCAAGATCACCTATTTACTAAATTTGGCTTTGATAGTAGCGGAAGACTATCGAGTCGATCAGCTACTAATAGAAAGAGATAATACAGAAATTTTGTTCACATTTTTACCATTGAAAATGGTTATCAGATGCAAATCGCCTAAGACGTATTTTTGGCCATAGCTCCGATGATTTTGAGAGAATCGAAATGAAAATAGTACCAAGAGGAGGAGAGGAATTTATCGAGACACATGTGAGCGTTTAAATTTTGAAAATCGGCTGGAAACTTTTTTTGCAATTTTGAAAAATGTAAAAAAATCGGGTTTTTGGGGGGTGTTTTTATAATAAATTTTTATTTTATTTATTTACTTATTAACACAAACACAATATCATGACAGGACGTATCCCAATTTGATTACGTGATCCCTCCTGCTTATATTGTAAATATTTCAAAAAAAAACCGACAAGAAAAAATAAAAAAGGGTCCTAGGGTATTAGTTTAGCTACACAATGGCGAAAACATTTTAAAAATCGTTTAATAATTGTGACCTGTAGGTGGTCCCTTTAGATTTGGTATTGTAGAAAAACGGGTATTTCCATATTTGCTTATTAGGGTTATTAATTACCCGTCCGTCATGGTAAGTGTTAAAAGATGCGGATGCAGGCGAGAAGTGGTTGGAATTATGTTATTTAAAATAAAATGGTTTTTTTTTTTCGTAAATTGTTGTATTCATTTTCAATGCTCCGATTCTTGCGGGGATCGCAAAACCTGTGAATTTTTTGCTTAAGTAATTATATCAATCGCTAGACCGGATCGCGAAAGGCTAAGTCATGTAGATGGTCACTTTTTCTTATATGTTATTTGATTTACTTAAACATATTTACCCAGAGAAAAGCATCTTGCTCTGAAAGAAAAATAAAGTACATATTTAAACCTTTTTTGAATCGTTCCCCAATAATTTTACCCGCGCCGCATTACTTCATTCAGCAAAAAACATTCAAGTGTCGTAATCAACGATATTTAGAGACCTAAAAGTAGGTACAATCATATACTTACGTAATACTGCTTCGAACGATTGTGCAAAATTGACATTGAAGAGATGATAATAACGGCAGCTTGGTTTTTAACAATTTGTTAAAGCAGAAAGGAGACAGTGTTCTTGTTGATTTGTTCAATTGGAAATAGCACTTGAAAAACAACTTGCCTTAGGTGGGACACGAACCCGTGACCTTCCGCCATCCAGTCGGTGCTGTCGACCGGATTGACCGACCTTCATTTGATCTATGAAGACATTGATTTTCCTGATAAATTGAAGATAGTTATAGCATTGTCAATGCAAAATCAGAATTCAAAAATATAAAGAAGACAATTTTGTTCCAAAATATTTGTTATTCTCTGATTGTAAATGATTCTGTAACGAAATATTCAATATTAAACTGAAATGTATGTTCTACTGCAACAATGACTCATTAGTCCATTACGGATAAGTCAATGGCATCGCTGAGTGCCTTTTACGTTCGGTTCTTAGTGTGGTACATGGATTTAAAATTGTATGACGAAGCATTGGCCACATTTGATGTTGAGTTAAAAAAAAAAAGAGCTATTGTTAGCCTGAACTTTCAACTATCAATTATTCTGATAAAAGAGTAGTATCATCATCGTCATCATCATCATCATCAACATCATCAGCCTATACTAGTCCACTGCTGGACAAAGGCCGCTCCAAGTGTAGCATACTGACACTTAATTCGCACATTAAATTCACAACCTAGCTGCAGATATTAAATTATATTAGAAGAACAGTCCAATAGCCTCCAAACTAGTAAACTACTATCATCACAATCATCACCAGCTCTTTTTTAATGTTCTCACTGCTAGTGAACGAGCCATTATTAAGGGAGAACAGGCCATAAACCACCACGTGGTCTCACTGCGGACTAGTCGTTGTTAACGACTGCTAATGCAGCAGGGATCAACGGCTTTACGTGCATGACGAAGCAAGGAACGTAAAGTACTAGTTTGATACTAAAATAATGTACAGTGCGACTTCATTGTGATTTAGTAACTCAGAACAGGTACACAATGATCGCAGCAACCCGCGAGCTCAACGCAGATGACTGGCACCAGGTGGCGCAGGACATATCCAAATGACGACTCATATCGGAGGCTGCATATGAAGACTCATTTGGGATCGCTGCGCCATTCTAGTTAGTTATTTATTTAAAATTTGAATTGATCTCCAAACTTCAGTATGAGGATGGCTCTAACTGGTGATGATAATAAAGCGCAGCTTGGTTCTACAAGCATAACTTGCTTCAAACGCTGTTAAATGGTCCGCGCGAGCTCTGTCCCAAACTTTACGTGTGTTGGCCGATATTTAAGCGTCGCTGGGCCGTGCAACCTAACCGTTTACCTTCATTAACAGACCAACTTCCAACGCGATACCACTGGCCTCTGTATTCTGCCAACAAACATGCGAAGCACTAGAGATTATTTGATGTTCACCCGGATTGACGCGCGTCTATACTTGTACGAGTATGTGGAGCCGAAAATGCTGACATACGACCAGTAATCGAATCTCTTTGATTCATTAAAAGAATGTAGCTCTGCTTTTTTATCTGCCTCTGTGGTCTAATGGTTAGGTTACCCGTCTCAAATCTAGAGGTCTTGGGTTTGATCCCCAGCGAGGGAGGGCGAGAGGAGATTGGTAATATTGTTTGACTTTGACAGTACCTAAATAAATAAAAAAGCGAGTTCCTCAGTAGCGGAAGATCACTGGTGAAGTGCGCTTCCATCTTATATCTTATCGTCACTTATGATCAGATGAGATGGCTTATTATTTCTATTAACGTTGAGTTAGAATGCCGTAGCACACCGCACTATGACCTAGAAATAAATAGGGTATTTTGCACCATGTAAGAAAAAATCTACAAATATGTATTTACGATCGATTTTGTAAAAAACAAACGAGAAATGTTGATTTCTATTCATAAAAATGAAATATAAATTTTATAATTCAATTTGAAAATACATATTTTTTTAAATCTATTCTTCAAATGTCTAAAACACTATTCTCAATATTGAATTCCAACGTGACGTCACTTCGATCGTAAACAAACAAACTAGATTTTTGTTGTGCTGCGTGTTATTTATATTTTTAAACGGGTTTATTTAGTTTGCCCTGTTTTTTTTTCAAGTTCTTATCACGTTTGTAGAATTTTATTGAAATCGTATCAAGGAAGAAGGTTTTGTAAAAGCAGAAAGTAATAATCTGCCTAGAATAACGAAGATGGTAGCGACATTTTTCATGCAATCCCGATTTCTGTTCTGCCGAGTTGAGGAATGTTAAAACTTTAATGTAAGTTCCTATTGTACCAATTTTTGTTTAACAATAAGCGCAACAACAATACACAATACGATAATCCAATATGTTTACGATTTCAATCTAACCTAACAGAATTTTTCTTTCTAGGTCCGGAAGGCAATCTTACGGGGATGACGCAAAAGGCTCAAGCTGGTTCAAAATACATGCATTGTTAAGTGTACGATATACCCAGAGCACAAAGTGCGGTGCCATATGCAGTGACGAAGGACTCATTAAATTAGGATCATGAATATGTTGTGAAGTTAATAGATAGTGTAGTTTCTTTTTGGAAGAATAACGTTTTTCCAATCTTACACAAAAGTGTTAAAGTTTGAATATCTAATAATAGTATACTTAGTCTTTTGTATTGTATTACATTAAAATAGCATTTTCCATTTGATGTGTGTGTGTGTGTGTCTTTTCATAATTAAGGAATACCTATATACCTACTATAATAAAAAAATTTATAAATCAATACATAAGTCCTTCATTTCATGAACATCCTTTATTACTTATTTATAGTACATGTTTATGTAAGTATATTATGTATATTGTCAAGAGCCTTTTAATGTACTACTGCTGGTTACGGGTCTCTTCAACAGAGGAAGTAATTAGCCTACACACTGGCCATCGACGAGCGTCGATCGACCACCAGGTGGTCGATAACAATAAAAATTATATTGTGTCTGGTATTCGCGCGCTCATATGGTAAAATGGTATAGACGAGTGTTTAGTTTCGAGTTTTTTTTTCTCTTGCTCAGTTGTATTATGCATTGTTCCCTAGTCGCCTTTTAGGACATCCTCGGGAAATGGAGTGATGACAAATTGTATTCCTACTCTGTCACCACATGGATTAGGTACATATGTTTGAGTAAATTTATATAGAAGTGTATTTTCTTTCTATTGTATATGCTCGCATTCAGGCTCAATACACCAATGAAATAGGTTTTAACTCATTATTAATTTCGTAAAACAGTCTATTGTATCTTATTTATTATTTGTAAATCAATGTTCGTAAGCGATGTTTATTTACTGACGCAGTGACGTCACGAGCCGAAACAGCATGGCGGTTAGCGTTTCCGCGCGAAAATTTTAAATTATAAATTTAAAGTAGTTTTTATGGCATTAATCGGTTTAAAAAAAATCATATAAAAATTAAAGAGGTTTATTATTACACTAGGAGTCATTTAAAACACTTTTGGAAAAAATACCCTATACGCTTGCCGCATCGCAAGTTCGCAGATCGCGTCTGCCTCGTGCCCGTGGCAAACGCCTTTAGGTTGCCTACGCGAATCATTGTAGGCAAAAAAAATTGGCAGTGTAAACTGGAATACTACTCTATTTAAATATGATCAGCCCATTTTGCCTTTAAGTTTCTAGCCACCCCCAAAAAATTGCGGTGACTCTGACGCTGGGCGTCTGAGGTCAACAGCAAAAGAATTATTTTCGGAAGAGTGTTCAGAAAAAAATATTTTTTCTTAATGCCAAGCAAAGCCACACTGGCCAAAGACTTTCGTCTTGAGAATACACGAATTCGAAACGACGAAGACGAAAGTCTTTAACCAGTGTGTGTTGCCAATGATGATATACGGGACTGAGACGTGGTCGCTCACTATGGGTCTTATCAGAAGGCTCAAGGTCACTCAAAGAGCAATGGAGAGAGCTATGCTCGGGGTTTCTCTGCATGATCGAATCAGAAATGAAGAAATCCGCAGAAGAACAAAGGTAACCGACATAGCCCGAAGAGTTGCTAAGCTCAAGTGGCAGTGGGCAGGGCACATTGTTCGCAGAACTGATGGCCGCTGGGGCAGAATAGTCCTCAAACAAGGTGGACAAAAAAAAACAAAAAAACCGGTTGTTGTGGAGATCCCTATGGGAGGCCTTTGTCCAGTAGTGGATGTCTTTTGGCTGAGATGATGATGATGATGATGATGAGTGCAAAGTCTTCTTGTCTAAGGAACATGACTAAAAACTATTTTGTACCTGTGGATGTTGATGATGCAAAACGGCGTAGATGTTTATGTTACGTCGTGTATTATTATTTCAGAGAGTTATAATAATGCGGGCTGGTGCGCGCGGCGCCCGCGCCGGCGCGGCGGCGGCCGGCGGCGGCGTGTTGGTTCTAAGTTCGCATCCCTCGCCTTGGATGTTAGCTTTAGCTTTACGGGTGTGTTCGGAGTTGTTAACCTTATTATTTATTATTTCAACTTAATTATGTTGCTGTTGCGAGGAGCTCGATGGCGCAGTGGTTAACGCGTCCGGTCTGCGAGTGCTGAGGTTAAGCAACTTTTGCAAAGGCCGGTCCGATGACCGGTCACCCGTCCGATGATGGGTGACCAAAAAATTAATTATCTCGAGCTCCTCCATGCTTCGGAAGGCACGTAAAGCCGTTGGTCCCGGCTGCATTAGCAGTCGTTAATAACCACCAATCCGCCCGCGTGGTAGTTTATGGCCTGTTCTCCCTACGCATCTATAGGGAAGGCTCGTGCCCCAGCAGTGAAGACATAAAAATGAGCTGATGATGGTGTTGCTGTATATGAAGCATACTCCAACCATAGGTCGACTGAAATAGATCTGTTTTAGAATTAAACGTAAATTTTTGCTAGATAATCGTTATTTCTATATTGTTTGCTGTAGGTATGTGTTTTTGTACTATCCTAACTAAAATTGTTTAATGCCAAAGTAACTCTTATCTGCTTGTCTGTAACATTTTCACACCTGAACTACTGACGTACTTTTAATGAATTTTACTATAGAGATCAATTAGACCTTGGAAATAGATAGACAGGTAGAAAAATACGCGAGTCAGCTAGTAAAGTATAGAAATAACAATCACCTTGCCCGCGACTTCGTCAGTATGGATTTCCTATTTTCCGTACAAAACAACACTTCAATTCCCAATTTTAAAAGAAGTCTTAAAAAACATATATTCATAACGAACCAAGTTACTGTGACCTCCATCAGGTAAAAACAAAAAGGTCGAGCATAACAGATAATTAAATGTTAAACGCGAAGGTAGCACAGGATTCGCATCGGCCAAATTGAAACTCCCGCCGCATCGCAAAACTTAAATAAGCGTTCAAAGTTTCTGTATCCAATCAAGTGTTAGACGGCTTACGTCGCGGCCAAATGAAATGGGCGAACAGCGGCGGCAAGCAGCGCGTCGACCCGCGACGGAGCGGGCGATTCAATTAATTCCGACTTATTGGATCCAGCGGCTAATGGGTCGAAAGACCGAGTTGAAAAATCGAACGGTCAAACTTCGAGACGTTTTTAATTTGGTTTTGTGGTAGTACGGGTTAAGCTTTTGTTGTTTGAGCTCCCTGCTTTATTAAAACATACAGTTGCTATTCAATTCACATGTACTCTAAATTAGAACCAAGATATCATATTCGTCGCTTACGAATAAAAAGACCCGATCTACAAGCGCTGTACTTGTTAAAGACATGTGCCTGGGTGCTTTTCCTCTACTCCAAGATATTTTCAAGGTCGAGCTTTTAACCATTAGAAATGTCCATGAGTTTTCCACTCACGATGTTAGACTTGAATGCCTTGGAGAATTGAAATTGGGAATGCAGACACTTAAAAACCTCCGGGGATTTTCTCGGCTATTAAGTTTGGAGGAACCACCAAGTTTTTTTTTTGCTACACATAAACCTTGTCACGACAACTAACATACAGATGATTAAGTCTGTAACTCATCTGCGTTAAGCTAAAATTACGCTGGGTTGGTTTAATTTTGTCTCATTTAACAGAGCTCCAGACCTAAAAATCATTTATCCTAAACGCTTCGGGCCTATTCATAGTATATAAAGGTGATGTTAAATTAACAATTGTCCTTATCATCAAGGTAGGTATCTGACAGAAGTGGCTCATTGAAAATCAAATTAGAAACGAACAAACAATTCGCTTCCCTATCGCGTCGGGAGTGATGGCTGCAACCAATCAATTAGTTCCGGCTTATTGGATCCCGAGTTAATTAACAAGTTGCCAGAGCTCAAGCTCTTTCATATTGTGCAACTCCTTGGATTCAAGTCGAAAAGTTTCCTTTGAACTTTTATCAATGAAACTTTAACTGCTTAACTACTTGCAGTTTGTAGGAACTAATCTTACACTATGTTGTACCAGCTAGAATTACTATTCAGTCAAACGAATATAATATCTGTCGTTTGTACTACATGAGTCACATATCAACAAATATATTTATCTTTTAATCCTGCCTTTTCTTATAAATAACTTCCATCCATGTCATAAGTCACTATATGGATTATTTCATGTTAAGTAATCAACATTGGTCTTCTGGTACTCGGTTTGGTTATTGATCTGTGCTTGGCTAGCTACAATACAACCTTTAAAATCCTACTTTGTTGTTATTACAAATATATAGCCTAAGTATTTAAGGTTTAAATGAGGAGGTCAATGGCGCAGTGGTTAACGCGCCCGGTCTGCGAGTGCTGAGGTTAAGCAACATTCGCAAAGGCCGGTCATCGTATGGGTGATCGAAATTTTATCATCTCGAGCTCCTCCGTGTTTCGGAAGGCACGTAAAGCCGTTGGTCCCGGCTGCATTAGCAGTCGTTAACAACCACCAACTCACACTGAGCCCGCGTGGTGGTTTATAGCCCGTTTTCCCTATCCATCCATAGGGAAGGCTCGTGCTCCAGCAGTGGGAACATAGAACGAGCTGATGATGATGATAATGATGATGATTGAAGGTTTCCGGATGAAATGATTTTTAGGATGGTATTCATCTGGCTGCTATTCATCACTCACATCAGATATGGGAGAAGTAAAGAGCTTCCACGTTGTGGAATAAAAAAACTATTAGGTCAATCTGGAATCAAATCACCTCACCAAAAATGCAAGATAAGACATCATCTACTTTTGTGTTCAATATATTTCCATATTTACCCTTATTGTTCTTGTTAATTCTATTAATTTAACCTTTAATTTTCAGCCCTCTCGTTCTAATTAATTTTTGGACAAAGCAAATTTAAAATTTGATATATTTGACTCACGTCAGAATATAAATAGACATAGCACAACATCCTAGTCCAATATAATTTCGTAAATCGTGAATACGGTTTACGGGTGGTCGGTACGAAAATAACAATTGACTTGGACGTCAACTTTGAATTGTGTGCGTTTAATATCGCGGAGTAACCTCTACAACACAAATAGAAATAAAATCTGCCCGGAGAACGATTGAACGGGAAACGGGCACAATAAATCACGGAACAATACACGCGTCACTCCGCCCGGTGCCCGGTGCTGGTACCAAAATCGATTCCATTAATTCCTGGTTGCTGGAGCTGCCGAATGTCGGTTAATTGGTCGACCGAGCTGTAACATTATACTTGAAAGATAAACTTTTTTGGAAGAGAACTAGAATATTTAATTGCAATTGGTTGGTCGTATTGTAATAAGTATTATATAATTATAATCGAGTTTTTAGCCGATCTCTTCTCGACAGATGATTGCATTCTGAACCGGGTGGTAGAATCACGGCTGTTTAATTTAATTCTATTACGAGTACAAAGTATTAAGTGGAGGAGCTCGATGGCGCAGTGGTTAACGCGCCCGGTCTGCAAGTGCTGAGGTTAAGCAACTTTTGCAAAGATGGGTGACCAAAAATCGTATCATCTTGAGCTCCTCCGTGCTTCGAAAGGCACGTAAAACCGTTGGTCTCGGCTGCCTTAGCAGTCGTTAACAACCACCAATCCGCACTGGGTGGTGGCGTACGGCCCGTTCTCCTTTATCCCATCCATCCAAGGGAAGGCTCGACCCCAGCAGTGGGGACATAAAATGACTGTCTCTATTAATTAAAAGAAACGTGGCAACAATTTGTTGTATATAAAGTAGAAACAAAAGACATTTGATATTACTCACAATACCTTCGAAACGCAAACAGACAGTGTTTGAAACACCTCTCCGAACACAACAGACGAGTCCAAAGCTGCGGAGCGGAGGCGGATAACTTCAAACTGCAACCAATTTTAGTTTGCACAGTACTAAAGTTATTTATTTGTTCACGTTTTTGTTCCATATATAAGTGGAGTCCAGCGCGGTCCAAATTGTTTCCTGTCGGGCCAAACTTCGTGTGTAAATATTGAGTGGATCGTGTTTTATGCTTCGCATTTAACTCGCAACTTTTGACGTATAATCAGTGTTTTCGAGGATGCAGCTAACTCGCACCTCTCTGTTTAAATAATAAAGATTCTAGGATGGGGCGATGCAGATGCAGCACATTTGCGTCGACATAACTCAGCAATCAAGGGAGTACTTTAATATTTAAATAGTAGAGTAATTAAATACCTATATACTGTCCCCCGGCGGCTGGGCAAAAGCCTCTATCAATGAAATCAAGTCATCGCTATGATTGATGGTTATTGTTGTGTACTCCATTGTAAGGGGTGTAATGAAACGCTGTTAGCTTGCTGGCTATGCGTAAGGTGTGATCACGTCCGTTAAACTCAACACTCGTCTGACAAGTGACATGAGCGAATTCACCTCCACAAGCCTATGTAATGTTTAGACATCAAAACATAAATAGGTTTGGACTTAATCACCACACTTGCCAAATGCGGGTTAGTGGTCACAAATAGGTACGGACTTAGCATTTGAATCATACTTTTCCCGATCTAAGAATTAATGCAAGACGTCAGATATCAGACCGAGAGCTTTGCCACTCGGCTACCAAGGCTTCTTTATATAAAGTGATTACACGATGTACATTTTCGAGTTCAATTTTAAACAAAAAAATAGTTTTGTTAAATGATTTCATAGTTCTACAAAAGCTCATATACAGCTCAGCAATTTTATCGCGTGAGTAATTTACGTCTCCCGGCGCCCGAGAGCTGCAAGCGCTCAGACGGCGAGTGCATGAGATGCTGGGTGTCAGGCCGCCGGCACACTCAGCGGACGGATGATAGACAGTTCTGGTAAATTACTTTTATTTTTATGTTACTGCACCGGCAAACAAACGGTACAACTTATTGAATACGGCCTTTTTGTGGTCTAGTTGTTAAGCCACCGATCTTAGACCCAGAGATCCCGACCTGTGGATTGGTGTTTTAATTGGTAGTTCACCCGGCTAGTAATATCCATCTTGTCTTGTTGTAATAATAAATGTTGATTCGACGATCATTGTTCCGATAGTCGTTTCAGCGAAAGGTCTGTTAGCGAAGAGCCTCGACCAACACCTTAAGAGGCTCTCGCTTGATGGTTGGATCAAGGGTCAGATTCAGAAAGCAGTACTGGTTGACACGGCACGTATTGTCAGGAGGTTCCTCACTCTGCAGCCCTGACCACCGGTAGCTTGGGCCCTGCCCCGCTGCTGGTGGTACTCTAGGATTAGGTTTTATAATGTTTTATTGTTTTATTAAAATATTGTAAAAATCTAGTTTTAAGAAAGAAAATAAATAAAGGAGATAATAATAACACAATTATTTCAGAGAACAACAGTTCATAGTGGTAGTAATGTTTTACTTCAAAAGGTTACAGTAGGTACTCCGGAGTGATATGCGAGTACCTAAATCTAGCTTTTATCCCGAAAACATCGCATTCCTTTCACTAATAATATTTTACATACATAAGTATCTATTAAAACATGCTCCCGGTACGCAGCCAGCCTGGCGGCACTCGGATGGTGCGTTACCGTCAATTTGCCGCAACTCCGTAGCCGCACTTCGCCGCACTTAATGGCCCAGATGCAGCGGGCCCTAAACATCTTTTACAATCGTACGGAACGCCACTTAATCGTGTACATAACTTACACTGAAGTATGAATGACGGTTTTGTTTAGTGGTAAGCGAACTTATCCGACTAAAACATACACTGAAATCTACTAAACTACGAGTTTAATAAGCATCATCATCATCATCATTATCATCAGATCATTTTTATGTTTCCACTGCTGGGGCACGAGCCTTCCCTATGGATAGATAAGGAGAACGGGCCATAAACCACCACGCGGGCCCAGTGCTGTGCAGTGGTTGTTAACGACTGCTAATGCAGCCGGGGCCAACGGCTTAACGTGCCTTCCGAAGCACGGAGGAACTCGAGATGATCAATTTTTGGTTACCCATCCGATGACTGGCCTTTGCGAAAGTTACTTAACTTTATCAATCGCAGACCGAGCGCGTTAACCACGGCTACACCAAGCTCCTAATTTGTGTATAAATTTATTTAATAAACATTTTACTTTCATGTTTTATGTGAACGATTCATTAAATTTTACGAAAATTTCTTACGATTCTTATGTTTTTCTTAATGATCTATATTTTCCTCCTGTTTTCTAGTACGTGATTCCAGTATACTGTCGTCGAGTGTGAAACCAACAACACGCTTATAGTATAATATAAACTAACGGAATACCTCCCGCACCGGCAGCCATTGTGTATTGTTGAAATACCTCCAAGATGGAGTTTATAGTGCGATTCCGCGGCGTGTTTGCGTTCGATTCCCGGCTGCAGGTGCATTCCGGGTATAAACGACTCGATGGAAAGCAATTTGCTGTCCAATAACATCATAGCACTATTTTAGTTTCTTTACTAACGGAGATTGAAAGCGTTTGATGTGCCAATTTAAATTACAATTAGTTATTGCGCAAAATAAGGAAGTACTTATTCTGTGGTTGTTGTGTTTCTTCGAACAAAATCAATAGAAAGTAAACCAGTCACATTGATTTTTAAGTAACAGTTAGCAATTTCTTGTAAACATGAAAATAATTACATGCATAAGAGAAAATTGTTGGGGCTTTAACTGAATGAAGGACTTTGAATTATTTGTAATTCTTAACACTGAAATTTTTTATCTTTGGGGTTTAAAGTTACTCGCGTCCGTAGGTTTACCCTTGAGACCCTACACGTGACCCCTGGGTGGTGCTAAATGAGTGACACTGTCTGAGTGGTAGAGTCACGCTGCGTTGCAGCACGAAATGGGCCGGCTCGCCCGGCGTAATACCACCCTCTCACAGAATATCGGCGTGAAACAATGGCACTCGTTGCTGTTGTGTTTCGTCCGGTGATTAAAAGTACCGGAGGCCCATCTCACACCCCTCCCCCCTCCCAACTCCTACTCCCTTCTCAAGATTCAACTTTTTCCTCAAGGCCGGCAACGCATCTGCGATTACTTTGGTTTTGCGGGTGGTGTCCATGGGCGGCGGTGTTTACTTTCCATCAGGTGACCCGCCTGCTTGTTTGCCTCCTTTTAATATAAAAAAAATTAATATTACGTGCATTATGAATTTCTAAAGTTACATAATTATTCTAATTCACAGTTGCAACCTGAAATGAGTCTCCTTTTAAGTGAGTCGACTTCTTCACTTCTCAACTGATCTTACCAAAACTTGGAGAAATTCTTTAAATTAGTTCTTGAAATGGTTTCTATGATAAATTTAATTCTTTTGAAGGAAAATTTAACATTCTAATTTAGTACCTACCAAATTACATTGTTACCTATATTAAATAATTAAAGCGACTAGCCAGGCCTTTCTTAAGACTTGACAAATGCTGTGCATACACCGGAGCCAGGGACCCAGGGTCATTAATATGGGACTTTATTTAATTCCTTACAAAGCACTTGGCCCTTTTCTTACTTGATGTTAAATTTTTATAAGACCGAAGGTGGAAGCGCACTTGACTCTGAGTTGTCAACTACTGAGGCACTGGCTATCATATCTCTAGCTGCCGGAACACAACAATGCTACAACCATTGATGTTATGGCGACATACAGATAAGACGGAGGTAGCTAGCCAGGCGGAATAACAAGCCCTACCTCCAACCAAACCAAGTACTGCACGTGCACTTTCGGCGAGGAATCGAACTCGAGACCTCTGGGTTTGAGAGTGTTATATGTAAATTTTTTTAACTGCCTTCTCCACTACATGCATAACATTTCGTTCAAGAATGGCCGAATAACATAGAATGCGTTCTCATTTGTATGGGTTTATTCAGCTGGTAGTGCTCTGAAACTCCTCGATCAGGGTCCCCCGAGCCTTTCAGTCGATCGGCTGCGTTTTAGGAACTCGGATCGGTCGCATGCCGGGAACTCACGTCGCGCTCAATTGCACAGCTCCATAAACATGGCGCGCCGCAGTGCAACTGTGGCGTGAGGATTGTTACTGCGGAATGTTGAAGTTTACGTTTACTTCGAGAAATGATTCATTCCGTGGTAATCAAGACATGGCGGTAAGCGAAAGCTGCCAGTTTCATTCAATTACTATTTATTTTTGTATAGTTAGGTTTGTATAAATAATTTTTCCCCGTGTGGTGCCAGGGGTAAAGAATTGCATCACCCCATCTCTTCCCGTGGGTGTCGTAGAAGGCGACTATGGGACCATTCCAGAAGATGGGCAGCAGCGTCTCTCTGCTTCATTTTTGCTGATTCTCACCTTACTGCGATCGCTAACCCGCCTGCCAAGCGTGGCGATTATGGCAAATTCCCCTCAAAATTATTTATCCTTGAGGGAGACCTTTGTCCAGCAGTGGACGTCTTTTTTGGCTGAGATGTAATAATTTTTATGCACATTGTTTTCTCGTACCTACTGAATTACAAGCCCGGCCGAGAAATAAAATAAAATCAATCTATATTTAAGAAAACGTATTAGATAAGCTTTTGAATCGTCTCAAAATACTCTTTCTTCTTTCGAATTCTTCTGTTCTCAACTGTGTGGGTCAATCTGGCTGGTGCATTTCAGCTTGATTGGCCCAACTCGTCATGCAGTTTGTTCCTGCTTTGGTCTGCAGAGTCATTAGGTCTCTAACAGACGACACGCGATTTCACGGCATTCTATTTACACGTAAATATGGTGTCAGTCTTTTTTTCCCTTACCCTTATCCTCATATTCTAAATAAAACCACGCGTGTTTGTCATCGGTGTCACCGATTAACTGCGCCCACTATTAAGTACGCCTCGAAATAATAATAAGTTGACTAATTTTTTTGTCATAATATCATCATCAGCCCCTCTCGACCCACTGTGAGGGGGAGAATGATATTATGACAAAAAAATTGGGCTGGGCATAGGCCTGTCATTTTTTTTACACCACCAAAAATGGAATGCTATCAGAACACGTCGTCGTATTCCTTTCTTCCTATAACATGGGTCCTTTACACTAAATGTGGACAAGCAACTTGCGCCTCCGCTGTTTCGTGTTTACATCATTCAGAACCTGTGTGAAGTGGAATAGCTGTTACGATGCGCGTTACAAGTCTTCGTTGATCGGGTGAAGTTACATAAGCACATCGGTTATTCTCCGATTAATGTTGCACATAAGGTTTTGTTTTCTCGTGCAAGAGTGCTGTAAAATCCCCCGTAACGCGGCGTTTGATCGCAAGTTACTAATTCATGGGTCGCTGTACACCGCGCGCGCACGTCAACACGTTTTATTGAGTTGTGTTCAGAGCGAGCGATGAATATTAAACGAGGAACGAACAATGCATATTGAATTTAAACTTTGAACCTTGTTACTGGGCGAGTATCGGAAAGTTTTCAATTGGAGTTCCGAGTTTAGCCTTTTTTTCGGGTTCTTTTGTTAAAGATGACTTGCATTATTATTCGGTTCGTTTTTATTACTTCGTCAGAAGAAAGACATCCTTGGGAAGTATCATTGTTTAAACAAAACAAATTATTTAATTTAGCTGTAGAGGAAACTTAATATCTATACTTAATATTATAAAGCTGAAGAGTTTGTTTGTTTGTTTGTTTGTTTGAACGCGCTAATCTCAGGAACTACTGGTTCGAATTGAAAAATTCTTTTTGTGTTAAATATTCCATTTATTGAGGAAGGCTATAGGCTATATTACATCACGCTATGACTAATAGGTGTGGAACAGTCGCTAATTAACGCGGGTGAAACCGCAGGGCACAGCTAGTACTTAATATACGAGTATACCGTGACCCAGAAAAACAGAAGCTTATGCCCCACCAACAACATTTTAGTATAAAGTCCAGAAATTAATTGCGTATAAGTAACATAGATTCTGACAAGATTGACAATAATAATATAGTTTGCATACTTATTTCTCCCTTTTTGCTCCTCTTTTCCTCCTTTCTCTCCTCCTTTCGCTTTACAGCTACTAAATACTACAAGAGTTGCACAAAACAGCATTCAAACAAGAACAAACTAGACCGACAACGCTTTGACTTGGAAACTACTTTTTATGAGTATTCATGTTGTTCAAATTTAAACCTTAAATAACTCCAAGCACTCTTCCTTGTCATGTGCAATAAGTTTCTACTTAAAGGAGACTGCAGTGTAGTGCCCTGTGTACTTACCAGTGCTTTGCCTAAACATATAAAGGTAGGTACTAGAGTATGTGTATGTGTACTAGGCAAAATTATCGCTGAGCTATGGCCCTTTTGCCCTGCTACATTACACACATACTGTTTTCAATGTGTGTTTTTATTTATTGTGTTCAGGTAGGTATTATTGCTATTTGTTTATATACTTACTTACCTACTGTACTTGCTTATGTTATGATGGTGTGCGTGTGATGATGAAGTACCAAAAAATTTTTTTATCCATCTATCTACTTGGAACTTACCTACTCAAACATCATTATTGCCACTAAGAAGAATATCACTGTAACGTTTAACATCACAAAATTCCAAAGGAGACTTTATACAATTTTTACTTTTAATCCTGATAAGTGTTTTAAAACAATAACTTATTGAATTTAATGCCGTCGTGCTGAGGTTTGAATGTTGATCTGCTTTGAATAACGATACCAACGTCAGGATAAACATTAAATCAAATTAATGTGTAAAATAAACGCGAGTAGATCCGTCAAAGTAGTTTCATTTCGATATCGAATCTGATGCCTTCTCTCTTCTTCTTTGCATTACTCTCTGGGGTTGTCTCACTACAAATTATGTATATTATTCGGAAATTACTTTGAAAATACTTTTTCACGATGGATATTGTGTGACTTGCATGTTCCACTGCCGCTCGACCTCTGAGTCCGTTGATATCTATTAAGACATTTGTATTTATTTAGTAAAATGTCCATTCTTTTCTTTTACAAGCCTATAGCCTAGTACTGTAAGCCCCTTTCAATAATATTTATGAGAGCTTGAACGGCTTTAAAACAATCGCGATCTTAGGTAGATCAGCCTTGCTCAGCCATGACCGGGATCAGTGAAGTAAATTAATATAAAATTTTTAGACATTGGTGTGCTACAAAAAATAACACACAGCAAACAGCAATATCTCTGCAAGAAAATTAGGTCATAAATAAAACCTTTTTATAATATGTAATAATTTAAAGAGAAAACGGAAAACTTCCGTGCAAATGTCAATCTATCGTAACTATTTAAAAAAAACATTTAGTAACAATGTATTGTAAGAGTTAAGTTAATAAAGTGGCAGTATTGGCTGTGTGGCTCAGTGTTTCAATGAACCTCGCAATCTATTCAGAAATTGGTGGAAATTTTTTCAACATTTGTGTTTTTATAATTTGCTCGCAACAATATTTGCGTTAAAAATTATTTGTACATTTATAAATAGTATGCTTACTTCTTAACTGATCTTTAATGTTTGTAAAAATATTATGATCGGATGTTAGAGACGGTAGTTGTTGACATTGAATGGGCGCCTTTGGCTTTCAAAGTAAAAAGTGTTGAACAATTTTGGCGGGCTGGTTAGAACCACGATAACTCAATTGGAAGAGCACCTGACCCGGAATGTCAAAAGGGTGCAGGTTCAAATCCTGCTCGTGAAAATTTTTTCAACATTTGTGTTTTTATAATTATTATTTGTCGTGAAAACGGCAAATGTTTGCGATAGCGCGATAATGTGGCCGTAGCATAAGTATCGCCCGTCGTAATTTGTTTGGCCGCCAAAACAAATAGATTAATTTGATTTCAAAATTGAACGGCCAGACTGTAGCGAAGGCAATTAATAGATGTTAATGAAGGCGCCAGTAATTATGGCCTCGTTGGTTCCCTTGATAACTTGTCAATCAGCCTTCTCTTAATTAATGCGTCTCTTTTGTAAAAACAACTAAGTATACAAGAAAATGTAAGAGACGTCGAAATCGAGGTCAACTGAAAAATCTAAAAACGCTAGATGTAAAATAAAAATTTACGATTTCAATGATTATTTGGCATGCGTTGAATGATGCCTAGATTAATAACTATATTTTATATTTTATCACTTATTTAAATGAAAATTCTTTATTCAATTAAGTATATAAAGTGCACGTATGAATGTCAAGTACAAGTCAAAATAGTACATTGTCGAGAAAAGCATTCATAAAAAAAGACATGATTCATTATCTACAAGCCAAGTAGGTACATGAAGAAATACATGGTATTCTTGTAGGTATGTAAGTAAGTATTCAATTAACTATAATTGTAATGGCAACTATGCCATACTGCTTTCTCTCTCCCTCGGTTCCATCAGGTATAAAGTGTATCCGACAGTCCCGGTGCTTTTTTATATATTAATCCTAATTTCCGAAGGTCGGAGGAGCTCGAGTTGATACATTTTTGGTCACCTATCCGATGACCTTTGCGAAAGTTACTTAACGTAAGCAGATTGGGCGCGTTAAGCACGGCGCCATCGAGCTCCAAAAGTACTAGTACCGATACTGAATCACCGCTGAAGGAGCATGAATGCTACAACTTTTCAAATAAACCCTCATTTGCTGTTGGTCTACGTTAACACATACATTTCTAGTTTTTGCAGAAATGCAATTTCTTTAGTGAAAGGTTGCAAAAGTAACTAAAGCCGCTGCCACACTGGTGGGGTGACGACGAATCAAAAGAGATGCCGGTATTTTATATGTAACTAGCTGACCGGCGGACTACGTACCGCTTTGACAGCTTCCATGACAACAAAACAAACAAATCATTCGTCCGCTTAAGAACACCCGTATCCCATGATGGACCTCTATAGCAGTGCCACCTACCGGATCCAATTGTAAATCTAAACCATTCTCGAATCCACTTGAATACACACAGAAAATTTCATCCAAATCAGTCCAGCCGTTTAGAAGGAGTTCAATAACATACACACGCACTGAAGATTTATATATATAAAGATACAAAGTGTGTTATTTAAAAAAAATATTGGTAAATAGGGTAGTCATATAAACTAAACTTCGTATTTACGTTTAAGTGACGACAGAGACGGCATGCGTTAAGCGTAAGTTTCGGTTTTGTCACTCGATTATACAAAACTCATTCTTGTATAATCATACAACGTGGCTGGATATTTTATCTGCTAAGTGTAAAGAATATTTCCTTTATTCTTATATGTGAAATATAATATGGTCTATTAGTCGGGAAAAGCCATGACTACTCGTACGTAACGTTCTTCTAACCGCAATACAAACTCGACCACTGTTGGTGTTTTTCCTATTACTGTTGAATAACTTTGAGCTGTTTACTCTCGTAAATTGCACAATACTAGAAGTTCGCTTGCCACGTCGTCGTAAGACTGTTTTCTTGGTCGAGACCTTAATCCATGTGATCGCGATTCGCTGTATTATCACCACTGCAATTTCTGCAACGCATCGTTTATCATGTCGCCATCGCGTCGCAATCACATTAGCAGTGTGACCTAGGCCTTACGCGTCACTTGGTGCAGTTATAGCGGCGCCGGCGACGACGGCGTGATCGACGCGAATAAAGACCCATCGACATTTGCGATGGGGAATTTTCTTAAAGAAATGTTCGGAGAAAAGTGCAGCTGCCGTAGAACGTTTCATTAATTTTTACGCCTAGAACATATTTTGCTACTTATAGGGAATTGAGTTTATTTACTTGCTTGTTAAGCAATATTTTTGGACAGTAATTTTCCTTTAGTTTTTTGACATTTATGCATATAAAATATTTATTTAACCATAACTAGGTCTCTTAACAGAAGTATATACTAACACAGTTTATGTTAATAGCTGCTGGCCCTATACAAATCAAATCAAATCAAATCGAAATTACTTAAAGTCACATTTTTATGTAATCAATTCTATTCGAAATTAGCTAAAAACTATCCATTAGACCGTTAGCACTGTGTACTGTAGTCAAGGCAAAAACACAATGTCGTACTTTCTGCTTTTCAAGTCAATACGATTAAACACAGTTTGCATCTCCCAACGTTTATGCTAACCGTAGGCACCGTATCACGTAACTCTCTTCATTTATAAGCAAATAAGGAAAACGAAGCGGTACCTGCCATACCATTATCTTGTGAATAAAAAACATCGCCAATTGAACTTTACCCCCTCCTTTAACCGATACCCGAGCGGCTGTTACAGTACCTACTGCCTCTAACTTTTTAATTTTGGCGCCGCCTTCGCCGCCTCGGTCGGCACAAAGTAAGAAAACCGCAGAAGGCAAGCTTCATTCAGACGCGCTAGAGCAACGCACATAGACCCTGTACCGGCTGCCTAAGGCAGGCAATGCCGGTACAGCGATCTGGGAGTGTGGGGAGTGTGGGTGAAGTATGGTACAACATACTAGGATGGGAACCCCGCGGCTGGATGAATCCGGTGCAGGCAATGATAGGGTCTCGCCGTTCACGGTGCCGGTACACTATTTTGATCCAATATAAGGCGGTTTGGTTGAGTCGCAACGTATTGCGGTGCGCGCGCGCGGGCATGTGCAGAACGACGTCACGGGTAAGCCGATCAAGCCAGACTACTTTTATTGTGCTTAGAGCTGCTCGTCACATATAATTTCTATTGATTGTACGCTCGGGCGGTGTGTTCCATTTTTACCGATATTTCGATAATCACGTTTTGGCGTGAACAGACCCCTTGCACAGACACACATCTCAGGACAGCTCGAGACAGTACGAGCGCTGCTGTTGCGAGATTCCGTGCCAGTAAGAGGTTGTATATGTTTGAGTTGCTTGAGCGCCGTATGTATTAAGCTAACCTTCTCGGTCCTCCTTACTTTGAGGTCGCAACTTTCAAAATATATATATTTACAGGAAAGTTCGCCGCGGTCCAATTTATTTTCTTTTGTCGCACTGAGCCGCGTTCCGGTCGGAAATTTTTACGAATAAATCCCTTAAGATTCGTTACAAAGAGTTTCATTTGCATCCCGCGCGCGACGGAGATCCCGCGGGTGGGGTCCTTAGATTGGCGGGATTCCTGCTGCGATCCGTCGATGAACTTTAGCCGGATTGTCAACACGGTACGGTATTGTTTTTTTACTTAATTTCTTTTTTTAAAGCGGGCAATGAGTCTTACCTTGCACACTCGTGAAGGTGAATGAAACCCTAAATTTTTAGGTATTACTTGTAGATATTTAAAAGTGGTATCTTAATGTACTTACGTACGTATTCAGAGTGCCTAGTAGTTTTGTTTATCATCTGATCGTGACAATAGACAAACGACAGTTTGCATAATAATGAAGTAGTGCCTCTTTAACACCTTAAACGCCATTTGACAGCCAAACAATTTAATTTCTAAAATAAATACGACAAATAAAGGGTGAAAACTAGTACTAGGCGTCTGGTGACTAAAAAACAAATAGGAAATAAAGGTTTACCGAATGGGTGACCAAATTATAATATCTTGAGCTTCTCCCTGCTTCGGAAGTATTATCAATGTATGGTCCCGCTAGCTGTCATAAAATGGCAGTCCTTAAAACTAATTGATCCGTATTGAATCACGCGTGGTAAATGACCTGATCTCCCTATGCCTAGAAGATGATGGTAATAACAACGACAATGAAGTATGTTTCATGTCCCACTTCTTGAAGAATCGCCAACCGCTGCTCTCGCGGCCTGCGCCCTCACACCAGATTTATTAAGGCAATTAAACTTGGCACAAGTTGACAGTTTTTTCCTTTGTTTCGGGCACTTTAATGAGCGGCCCGCGTCGACCGAATTAAAACCGTAACGCGGGGTTGCGCCGCACTTCACTTATTATTTCAATTTTTTTCTGGGGTAACTTGAGGAGATGAATGAACGACGAGCAAACTGTCTTGGAGTAAAAGGTGCGAACCAATTCAGCGCAAAAGTCGAATGGGGAAAGTTTTTCTAAGGTTTATTTTTTATTAACTGATTTATTTTTTGCCTTTGATAATATTGGAGAGAGGGCGCCACGCGCAACGTAAACAGTTAGCTCCGCATTAATTATTGTTTAAAATTACAAAAGTCTAAAAATTAAAGTATATCCAAGTGCAAACTATACACTAGGCGATAATTGACGTGTACAAGTGTTTGAGTAGTGTTTCGAACACTCAAAAGTGATTAAATGTGAAAAAACTAAAACAACAATTCAAGATACACAAAGTGACTATTTTTCAAGACACCGCCGTGTTGTGTGAGAAAAAAAAAAAAAATCAATATTATATTATCGCCTGAGAGATATATTGCTAAAGAATGTGTTAATTGAACTGTTTTGCTTGAAAACTGGAAAAAGTTAAAACCGCTAAATATTTAAATACGAACAATTAATAGACTTTATTATCATTATAATTACTACTAGCGACATCTAGTATTGGTTCGTAGAAATAGTGCTGATATGCTATTCTATTTCTGATGCCTTCACAACGCAACTGAACTTTTGGATAAACTTTGGTGTTGATGATAGACGGCGCTCATTCAAGCCAAATTAATTTTAATTATAATTTTATAAAACTATCTAAATATTATTTATAACCAAGTTAAATAAAATAAAACACAAACAAACTCACAAATATGGCTTCGATTTGTGCTGGATGCCATAAACAATTACCGAAAAGGGAATATCTCACTTGTTTATATTGTCATAATAACTACGATCTCGAATGCGCTAATGTTTCAAGCCAGCGCTTTTACAACACTATGACAAAAGAACATAAACAGAAATGGAAGTGCCAGGCTTGTTACTGCAAGATGCCGAAGATCGGGAACGACAATACACCAGTAAGATCTAAAGATGCACACCATTCAGATGAATCACCTGAAATAAACAATATTACCATCAGGAAATATTCGGCTGCGCAGAATAATGAAACTATTTGTAGTGTGAACTCTGAAAACACAACTTTCTTTGGAGATGACACTATTAATCTAAACAACACGAGAACTAACAATCGCTCAGAATTGAATTTGCAAAGCTTGAGCGAAATAATTACACAAAAACTTCAAGAAAATAATAAAAACATTATATCACAGCTACAGAATATAATACAAAAAGAAGTAAAAGAAACGATTCAAATATTAAAGGAAGAATTCAAACAGGAAATAGATAATTTAAGTGAACAAAATATAAAGAGAACGGCAGAAATTGAAGAAATTCATATAAAAATTGATAAGTTACAAAAAGAGAATAAATTGATGAAAAAGCAAATCGAAAACATAGAAACAAAAATTAATTACCCCACAGAAAAGAATCCTGATTCTCCGGAAACATCTCGCAAAAAAATCGTACTCTATGGATTAGAAGAATATTACAAAGAACCTGAAAACTATTTAATAGACCGTCTACAAAGTTTGTTTTGGGATTTAATGGGAATGGATCTGACGGGATATGTAGAAGAGCTATACAGATTAGGCCGCTACAATAAGAATGGTAATCGGCCGCTAGTAATAGAGTTTATGAGCAAAAGAATCGTGAAACATATTATGGAAAATAGTTATCTTCTTAAACAGAGTGGGTTCTCAGTTTCAGAGTTTCTAGATAAAAAATCCTTAATAAGAAGGAAAGCATTGCGTGAAGAGATGCTTTTGGCTCGCCAGGAAGGGCATCATGCGATAATACGCAACAACTACCTATACATAGATGGTAAAATTATTAACAATGACAAAACCCATTACATACAAACCTCCCCCACCCCTTCTGAAAAACAAGTAAGATCAAGTGACAATTACATGAATCAGAATCACTGCGACCGGCAAAGCTTCGGCAATACTCACTCCTTTCGAGAATAAAGATTTTATTAAAATATTATACCAAAATATGCAAAGTATATTTAATAAACAAAATACATTAGAAGCCTTCTTAGAAGAAAATCCAACCTATAATGCCTTATGCTTATCCGAGACATGGTTAACTGAAGAAAAACTGAATCTGTTACATTTTAACGGATACACAATTGCAGCATCATTTTGCAGGAAAATTCGTATAGGAGGAGGGCTTTGTATACTAATACAAGACCATCTTAAATACAAAGAGGTTACAGACATAACAAATATGTCAATCGAATATGTGTTGGAAGCGACGGCGATTGAGCTACCTACGGAAAATACTTTGATTGTGTTAATGTATTGGAATGGAAAAGAGGAAAGCGTGTTTTATTCACTACTGAAATTAATTTTGAATATTATTAACAAAAAGTTTTCTAAATACAGAGTAGTTTTGGGTGGCGATTTGAACATAAATATTTTACAAAAAAATAAAAAAACGTTAGACTTCCTTGATTTAATGTTAGAGTTCAAATTTACTCAGCATATTAATAAACCGACACGCAAAAAATCATGCTTAGACCATATTTTTACTAATTTTTGTCTTAAAAAATCATACACTGGTGTAAAAGAACATGGGTTTTCAGACCATGCAGGTACATTCATATATCTAACAAAAACTTCGCAAACAAAACAAGTAGAGTGGTTTACAGAAAAACGATTGTATAGTAAAATATCAATAAATGACTTCAAATTACAGCTAAGTTTTTTAAATTGGAATGAAATAATAAATTCTCATAAAAATGTCAACGAAAATTACAACACCTTTCATAATATTTTATTGGAAAAATTAAATCAGTGTATACTAAAAAGAAAAGTAAAGTTAAAATGTAATTTGAAAAGATATTGGTTAACTGTAGGCCTAAGAAAGTCGTGCAAAAATAAACGATTACTTAAAATACTATCTATAAAATCCAATAATTTAATCCTAAGACAACATTATAAACACTACGAAAAAATATTAAAAAAACTGATTAATTGCTCTAAAAAAATTCATTATAAAAATAAAATAAAATGTTCAAATAATAAGGTCAAGACAATGTGGAATATAATAAATGAGAAAACCAATAAAATAAACAAAAAATCCAAATGTAATATAGAATTAAATATAAATAAATCTATAACCTCAGACCCTAAATTAATTGCAAATTCATTTAATGATTTCTTTGCTTCTATCGGCCTGACCGATTCGCAGCGGCAGAGCGGCGGCGGCGGAGTCGGCGTTCCAACAGCTGGCTGCGCCCGCGGGTGCCCTGTGAAAAACCCTATCGAAAATTCGATGTACCTCAGCCCGGTTGACTGCAGCGAGGTCCACAGGATAATTAAAAGTTTAAAGAATAAAAAAAGCTTTGGTGTGGACGAATTGCCGCCTAGCTTAATAAGAAAATGCGCCGATGAGTTAACTTTGCCGTTTAGTTTGTTGATAAACCAGTCATTTGGTGAAGGCGTTTTTCCCGACTTATTAAAAATAACACTGATAAAACCGATACACAAGAAAAATGATAAAACTGATCCCAATAATTATAGACCAATCGCTATTTCGCCTACAGCATCAAAAATTTTTGAAAAGGCTATGTATGATCGAGTTATAAAATTCTGTGAAAAATACCAAATTTTTGATGATTCACAAAATGGCTTTCGGAAAAATCGATCTACAATTCTGGCCGTATATAGATACATTCAGGAAATAATAGCACTAATAAACAATAAACAGTACGGAGTAGGAATACTACTAGATATGACTAAAGCATATGACAGGGTACAGCACAATATCTTACTTAATAAATTGTACGGTATAGGGATTCGCGGATCCGCTCACAAATGGTTTGCTTCATATCTGAGGGACAGGCATCAGTTCGTGGAAATCGAACATTTTGATAATGATACTGGGAACATCACCCGCGTACGCTCCGATTGTAAAATTGTAAACGCTTCGATCCCGCAGGGCTGTGTAGTCGGATGTCTCTTATTTCTAGTATATATTAATGACCTCCCAAAAACAATAGAGGAGACCTGCGTTTTGTTTGCTGACGACATCTCCCTACTTACATCATGTAATAACAACAATAATATAAACCAAAACCTAGATCGCTTACTCGATAAAACATCAGATTGGTTAAATGACCACAACTTGAATATTAATTTCTCCAAAACTAAAATCATGACATTTCATCCGCCTCAAAAAGCAGAATTAAATATAAATTATAATTATAAAGGTACAAAAATAGAATGTGTGGAAGAGTTCACATTATTAGGCATAATTATAGATAGGCACATTAACTGGAAAGCTCATATACAAAAAATTAAATCTAAACTGTCAAGCTTTTCTTACGCGCTGCGCGAAGTAAAAAAGACCACCGATTTAGAAACGGCAATAGTTACATATTACGCTTACGCGCATGCTTGGCTCAGTTACGGAGTGGTGCTGTGGGGCAATAGCACGGACGCGGCTATGCTACTCACCATGCAGAAGAAATTAATTCGCATCATAGCCAACATCGAACAAACAGAGAGCTGCAAACCGTATTTTAAAAAATACTCAATACTGCCTCTTCCTTGTTTGTATATTTTGGAGGTTTGCAAATTTATACGCAAACATAGCGAATTCTACAAAAAACGACAAGATATCCCGTCTAAATATCCATCACGGTACAAAAATAAATTAATATTACCCAGTTCCAGACTAAAACTGACATCTAATAGTACATTGCATTCATCAATTAAAATATATAATAAATTACCATCTTCACTAATTAACGAAAATAAATATTCTTTGTTTATAAACCAATTGGAAAAATTCCTAATAAGTAAATGCTATTACAGTTTTCATGAATACTTCAATGACACTAATAAATAAAAATTACTTTTTAAATCTCTCACCTAAAATTACTTTTATTACTTTTATGTCATATTTGAATATATATACATTTTTTTTTTCTTTTTTTTTTAAATATGCTATCATCATAGCGCCTCCTCTCTTCTAAACCATATTGCGTGCCCGCCAGGGTCCATGATGATCTCTTATTTATGTTCACCATCTATTATTTACATTGTGGAATGCAATAAAGAATTGAATTGAATTGAATTGAATTGAATTATTTTTTTAGGAATATTCGATCCAGTATTGAGTTGATTTTATAGTTGGACGGGACTGATGTGTTGATGTTTAGGTTGGTGTTTAGTTCTTGTCTTAAGGTGTTCCATGTTTCTAAGTGGGCAATAACTAGTTGATTAGGTTGGGAGTAGGATTTCTGAAATGACTATTTTCTGTGACGAGGTTTCCTCATCGCAACAATTACAAAAAAAAGAGAATGAGTGAAAATTGTAGTATTTATAAATTAGAGTCGTGGTTTATCCAAATTTCGTATTTCGTTAATAAATAAAGAATTCGTTGAACAACTCTTTAAAGTCGATGTATTCGTTTAATATAATCTATTACCGATATTGATACATTAAAATCTGCCAGACAGAAGTTAGAAACTGTTCTGCATTTTTGAACTAAGTTAACCTCAACTTTGAGTGGATGTTTTGTGACTGCCTCCGGTGTTTCCTCTTTGTATAATTAGTCGAAGGACAAGAGGTCTCGCAGTGATCTTACAGACAGATCGACCAGCCACAACATACTAGTAACTAGTACAAAAGTTAAAATAACGCGCTGTAGCTTTCACAGATAACAAAAATGAGGCTTCTTAACTTCCACAAATAACTAGATACAAAGTTCATTGAGTAGTTGGCAAAAGTCTCTGGCTTGGCGTTTCAAGAAGTATTTTCGTCAGCGGCTCGCTAATGTTGTTTCCATGGGTGCCCTGCGTGCCGACGGCCATCATTCTACACTTTGGGACTTCTCGGCAAGTTGCGGGGAAATACGCAAGGAATTTTGACAACCACCGCCTGACCCGTCACGTACACCCACAGTATTCAATTGGAAAGTGATTTTTTTAAACTATCTTTTGAAACTATTATAATCACTTGCATAAAAGTAATTATTAACGGGATTCTTACCGTAGTTTCTTTATCTTAAGATTCTATATTTCTTGGGAACGTTCCCATGAGCCCACAGTTGGAAGACATCTTTTATTTATAGGCATTTAGTTTTTAATTTGCTATTTTTATTTTTCTGGTTTTTTTTTTAAGTTAAGTTGAGTTATGTTTCTTTTTGTTGTTATAAGTATTGTTCTATATTTCTATATCGAATACTCAAAATAATAAACATGGCATGGTAAAACTCAAAATAAGTCCCGTTTGAAATTCCTTTGCTGAGTTTCTTGCCCGATATTCTGCCTACAAGGTCCCGCCAGTCTATAGACTTACGAACCGATGGCATAGTGACATTCATAAGTGCTTATTTGTATAGCCTACACTAAAACAATGCTTTTGAATTTTGTTTTGTTTATAATAACACTACACTCTAAAGATTATATGTGTTTGATGTGTATGATAAAACAAACAATATAAAATTATTCACTTCAGATATGGGTCGGCTTCGCAAACATTAGGGCTACGTACCCCGCTCCGGAGCGTACCTGGTCCTAAAAGTTTCCTTGGTCATACAGCGGGGTGACGCTGCAAGCGTGATGGAAACCTTTGGGCCGGGTACGTACGGTTCGAGGTGGACTTTTGGATTAAGTGATTTAAAATTTTATATATTTTTTTGTATGAATGCGTATGTATTTATGTGCTGGATGCGAGCAGCACAAAACCGGTCGTTGTGGAGATCCTTAGTGGAGGATCCTTAGTTCTATTTGTCCTGAAGTGGACGTCTATTGGCTGAGATGATGATGATGATAAGTGTTTTTGCGAAATAATATAAACTTGTCTTTATAGATAAGTATATCGGGGACCGAAAGTAGAGTACTTATGTCTAACCTCTTTTTTCGGTTTTCTGAACATCAAACTGTAAACTGTTCATGATACTATCAAGCATTGCCATTTCTCCACTCAAGACAAATTCCCAGCGAAGCCATCGCCAAAATAAATTTCGTTCACAAAGCTTACACGCGCCAAAACGATTCCATTCCGCTCGATCTATCGAATCAGAAATTGTTTTCGAAACACGATTACCAACAAACAAGCAGAGCTAGCAATCGATACTCGCTCAGACGTTTCTATTGCGTGACTTTTTTTTTGTTTATTCTCGCTTTTGAATATTTTATATCAGGACGGAGACGTCAATGGCGCACGAGTTTTCCCAACTAACGCATTATTAATGAAGAAACTGCGAAATACCTCGGATTGCTCGGAGTCGGGAAGAATATGGAGCTGCCATAGAATTTCAGAATATCAAATAATTAAAAATAAATGTTTGGTTCTGGTCGTCGTTTTACGTTTGTCAACAACAGAGTCAAGACTATAGAAATACAATTTATGATATAACACATACTTACTTGCTATATTATTGACCGGTCTAAGACCCAGAGGTCCCGGGTTTGATTCATCGGTGGAAACCTACCTACATAAAATTATTCTTGTTTTGGTTGGTGGTAACTATTTTAACTCCACTTGGCTGGTAACCATCTTATCTAAGTATGTTGCCCACATAACAACAATTTTAGATGAGATGAAATACATTTCCACCTTCGGCCTCATCGACACTTATCGTGATGGCCACTTTATTGTGGAGTAATAAAGATGTGAGCACGATAAGGATATTTATCCTCTAAGGAGGTAAACTAGGGAAAGAAATAAGTTATTCAAAAATAGGACATTTCGGTTTCGATTCCCAGCGTACATGTTTGTGTACTCGGTTTGGCTGGTGGTAGGAATTGTTAACCCGCCTGTACTATATTTTGATAAGATGGGGTAACGCTAATATGTCGCCATAACATCAATGCTAGTGGCATTGTTGTGTTCCGGCAGCTAGAGAATTATCTGCTATATTAATAGCTGAGGCATGCTCAGTAGTTGAGGAATCCGGGTGAAGTGCTCTTCCACCTTTGGCCTTATCATCACTTAACATCAGATGAGGTGGATACCAAGTGCTTACCCGTAAGATGTATTAAAAAAATTAAATTTTAAATAATCATTTTAAAATAAACGCACCGTCCGTCCGTCCGTTCCCACATCCAGTTTCCAATCAGCGGCACTCCAAGGCATCTATACTTCACGCGCCAGTGTTTTAGGGGCGCGCGGGAACTTGCCGCTTGATCCGCGTCTGCTTAACCGCGAGCCTGTCTCTGGTAAATCGACGACTATTGCGGAAAGATTATGTGCTTTAGGAGTTCGTCTACCTTAAAGTGTTATAGAAAAAAGGTTATGAAGCTAATCAAAAAAAAAACGTTCATACAAAATTAATTTACTTTGTGTTTCAAACATTATTTTATATTTTTCTTATTATAAAGAACACACAGTGTTTGGCTATCATCTTAGTTGATGCTACATAACGAAAGTTTTGAAATGGGAAGCGCATTTCACACAGGATCATCAATTGCCCGACAATTTTAGCACTAATAGTCAGAAGACAATAAAGTTACTAGTTAATAGCAATATATTACATTGTTGTTAAACTCGTAGCGATTATCTTAGAAAATATAGTGGTAGCAAGCTAGGTGGTAGCTAACTAGGTGGACCTATAATAAATAATACTTACTACTATGCCACAGAGGCGGTTAAATATAAACAAAAAATAATTTTAAGCAGGAACTATGTTAAAATGTTCAAATAATTTTTAACGCAAATTTTGTTGCGAACAAATTACAAAAACACAAAATGTTGAAAAAATTTTGTTCAAATCCTGCTCGTGGAAATTTTTTCAACATTTTTTTTAGGAACTGTGTTTTTATTATTCTTATAGCAATCATAATCTCAATTCCTCTTCTTCTTCGTCGTCGAGTCCTCATGCCTGAGGGTCGTGACCACCAATAGCAACATCGCGGACCAGGGCTCTCCAAGAGGTCCTATCCTGGGCTAGACGGATAGCCGCCTGTGTGTTGCGTTTCAGGGCTTCCAAAATAGCATCCGTCCACCGGGCAGGCGCTCTTCCTCTGCTTCTGTTTCCCTCAAATCTCAATTAATCTCAATTGTTTTAAAAGATAAAAAATTTTACAAGTTAAAATTTTACTAGAAAAAGTCAACCAGCCTCAGGAAGCTTGAGTGGGAATCGAAACCACGACCCTTGGATCATCATTCGTTTCATCATCACTCATTTGTTTTATTGTTTATAATTATTTATTAATTTCGTTAAACACTGATTAAGTTATTTTAAAAACACAAATGTTGAAAAAACCTCCACGAGCAGGATTTGAACCTCCACCCTTCTGACATACCGGGTCAGGTGCTCTACCAATTGAGCTATCGTGGTTCTAACCAGCCCGCCGTAATTATTCAACACTTTTTATTTTAAAAGCCAAAGGCGCCCATTCAATGTCAATAACTGCCGTGGAGTTTTTTCAGCATTTGTGTTTTTGTAATTTGTTCGCAACAAAATTTGCATTAAAAATTATTTGAACATTTAAGTTATTTCAATTTGTACTTACAAATTAATGTATTAGTTATTTTACTCAGTAGCTGTACATTTACATTTAAGATGCTTGTATTTGATTGATGATGGTATTTGTAAACTTTGATTTATAAACGTGCTAAGTTTTTTCAATTCCATCGCATGATGCATTGCATACATGTCGTGGCAGCTTATAAATAAGACAACACTGTAGCGTGCAAATCTTGAAGTGTATCAATGCATTGTTTTGGTATATGTTCGTGTTAGCTGTCCTTAAATAAATAAAACTACATCGGTTTTGAACGGATAAAGTCGCAAACAAAACACAAATTGAAAACAATATTCCTAAGGTAAGCAAGCTGGAGCAGACAAAGCGTGGCCATCCCATTCACACCGGAGCAGCAGGTGCACGTGCCTTCGCGTGGACTCTCCAACAAACAACACCCATTCTGCGACGCAAAGAATATCATTTCAGAATCAATACTCCATCTGCACTTGGATGAGACCCAACATGCATTATATTTTTACGATGCCTCTCTGTTTGCATGAAATATAAAGTTTTGCGTTCCCAACCTTCCTTCTGTTGCACTGGCTCTTAAGCTCTTGTGTTAAGGGTTGTTTTAACCATTTCGCGCGTCGATCTCCGGATAGTCTCGGCCTAGTTTCATTTGGGCTTTGTTTTAAAATTCCTTAGCCGCGGCTGCCAAATGCGACGCGGATTGAAATCGAGGTCGCGAGCCCTGTTAAGCCTTCTCGGCTTCTATATGGTTTCCTGGAGCCTGTTCCAAGTCTCATTGGAGCCAGTGAAGGCGTGTAATAGTTTTGTTTTTCATACGCTCTGTTGCGATGGTTTTTTTGTGATGTTCAATTGTTCGTTTAGCCAAGTTTCAGCGTGTCTACTTGCATTGCAGCTTTTATAGCCTTGCTAAGTTTCTTAGCCTACAAGGTTTAACGCAGTTGAATGTTGTAGTCAGACTTCTTTCAATCTTGAAATGTTAGATGACCGGAACTTTTATGAAAATGCCGTTTTACCCATACCAAACTGATTTGTCTTGAAACATTAAATTTTGTTTACATTAGGGTGACTTAGTTTAGGTGAGCACGAAAAAAGGAGTTCTGGATTTTTTTTTCCTCATGAGATGATTTGGGTACTTTTATGTGTCCATACAGTATAGCCGGTAATTTAGAAATTAGAAATATGTAATCATATCCATTTTGAACAATTTTACTTTTTTTGTTACGAAAGATTTAGTTTTAATTTGTTTAAGAAATAGTAGGTATTTGTATAAAAATATATGTTTCAAAATAAGGATTTTTTATTGGCATTAAGATTTGCATAGTAAAATGTAATACGTAATTAATTGTAATTAATGTAAAACGAATTATTAGATGCTGTTGATTTCTTGTTTCTAAATGAATAAATTTAAAAAATACTTGGTATTGGATCATCATACCTATTATCTTATAAATAACTCAGTTGAATAAGGTTTTAAATGTATTAACTGCGAGCACCGAGTAATAAGTTTATAACTTCGTTCGATTAGATGAACTCCAAATTCTAACTCACCTAAGCTAACGAAGACTTATGAGTCTGCGTTGCCACATAAATAATGTTCAGAAATGAACAACACTAATCTAAGGGCTAAAGGGATTCGTTTTGTTAAGGTTAATACGACTTAGTGGCGGTACAGCGAAAGAACAGAAGGTGCAGAGAAAATTAAAACTGATATAAAACTATTAATATTAACTGCAACATGTACACTTTCGTAATATGTATCTTTATTTTAATAAAAGAACTGGTTACCGGGTAAAAGTAATTTATAATAGAAAATAACAATAGGTAGACGAAACCGATACTAACGAAATGAAACTAATTTCATCCCAATTAATTAATTAAATCAGCCTAAACCATTTAAATATAAAAAAACGAAATAACAAGTTAAAATTAATAAATATTAAATAACAAATACGAAAAAAAGATTCGAAAAATTAGGTACGAGTACGAGAGTACAAAGTAACAGTTACGAAATAACAAGTACGAAATAACAGATACGCAATACCGAGTACAAAATAACAACTTTAACCATATTGTAATGTATCTGTGTAAACACATCCATATCTATATCGTTATCTAACTGCTTTATAGCAGCTGGTCTGCAAGTAACAACTTTTCACGATTTATTAGTAGGTATACAAATAAATAAAACCCTCAAATACCTCATTTCAGTTTCAGCTGAAGAGCAGAATTAACACCACCATTGATATTCCACGTGCCTACGCAAAACTAGTTAGTTTAATCAACGGATTGGCGAGGAAGCTGTCGCGTTTGCTCACATCTTCAGTCAGCGGTGACTCGCGAGCAGGGCAACATCAATTCTCATTACGCCCGATCCAGTCGCTAACTCCCAACTATATATTAATTAAAATCTATTGCTCCCTACTCCCCAACTTGGTGAAGTAAAGGGTGGATTACAGGCGCTTTAATAAGTCTTTCTGTTGGTCTGTGCAAGAGCGCCACCACACTAGCGTTTCTCAAGCGTTAGTTTGGCGTACCTACCAAGTGATACTTGGTGTTATGTTATCGTGATTACTACACATTATCATTATGTTTAAAATATCGCAGTACCTATAAAAGGTAACTAAGTAATAAGCACCAAATTTTTTAAGACCTCTATGTATAGGTACTTATTGGCAATGAGAACCTTTGTTTCTGACTTTAATTTCAATGTTTGAAGCATTGTTGTGTTCCAACAACTAAATCGCCTCTGTGGTCTAGTGGTTAAGACCACCGGTTTAGACCCAGACGTCCCGGGTTCGATTCCCAGCGGGGGGTAAATCTTTGTGTACTCGGTTTGGTTGATGGTAGGACTTATTTGTCCGCCTGGCTAGCTACCACCATCTTATCTAAATATGTCGCCATAACATCAATGTTTGTAGCATTGTTATGTTCCGGCAGCTAGAGATAAGATAGCCAGTACCTCACTAGTTGAGGGCTCCGGGTGAAGTGCGCTTCCATCATTGGCTTTATCATCACTTAACATCAGGTGAGATCAAGGCACTGTGCTTACCCGTAAATATAAAAATAAAAAAAATAAAAAAACTAAAGATAAGATAGCCAGTGCTCCCGGCTGAAGTGTACTTCCAACTGCGGCCTTATCATCACTTTACATCAAGAGAAATGAAGCCCAAGCACTTACCCGTTAGAAACTTAATAAAAACAATTGCGTAATCGCTATTTGTGTAGTAGTCGAATACGGTCTCTGTACGTACTGTGTGCCAGCGCTGCGTAGCTAGGTGCAACAGTCGCGTCGTAGCAGAGCGTCTACGCTGCGCATATGTTTATCGAACGCATACGCTGCCGAAACGCTAGTGTGAACGAGCACTAAGTAACATTGTAAGGTTCTCGCCTTCGAAAAATAGGGTCGCGGTAAATTGAGCGCAGTAGCTCGTGAACTGGGGTCTGTGCGATATTTATCCTGCAGTCGCGGTGGCTGGAGCGCGGCCGGCCGCGGGATTTTCTTAACTTGTTTTTCATACACAGTTGAAAACTCCGTAGTAAGATTGTTATGTGATGTGAAATAAGAAAGTGTGTTGGTTTGTAAACTAACGTTTTAACGTATCATAAGTAGAATTAAACTGTTACATTAGAATTATATGTAATCAATAGGTACGACCTACTGTCTTGCTTGCCCATATTGATATTGTTAGTTGTTGTTTTTATATGAATACAATTAGTGTTAGTTGTGCTACATCCTATAGATATACACGTATATTATTCATAAAAAGACACATTCAAATATAATGCTATTAAACTAATTCACAGTGGCCTGAATTTCACGCGGGCGAAGACGTGGGTGGAAGCTAGTTGTGTTACGATAAAAACAAAACTTGTAGGCTGTCTGCAACATATTAGGAAGATATATTTAGCTGACCTCACCCTATAACGATATAACGAATATGATTAACGAGAAAATTAACATGTAGGTTAAGGTGTGGGTGGGTTTTATATTGAACAATAAAGAGTTCGAAGCGTCGTAACGCTTGCACAGTACTCGTTGGTTGGTTTAATTGTACACAACAATATGCCACATTATGTAATAACCACTGACAATTATTTAAAAGATTGTAAAAATTGCAAAACAAGAGTAAGCCGCCCTGCGTCTTAGCACAATGCGTTTGGGGGGGCTTTACTTATACTCGTACATTTAAAGTTTCTAAGTTTCAAATATAAGAGAGTATCGTTGAAAGCTAAACTGCAACACAGAACTAGAATTGGTCGATCTATTAAAAAGGGTCTACCAACGATAAAACTGCCATAAATCATGCAAGCGGTGGGTAGGGGCTGTGTAAGGGAAGCGTCCATCCGTCGCAACCTTCATCCATAGGCATGGGCGTGATTTGTCGGAGTCGCCGGGACGCCATTATGCAAACCGGAGCTGTTCCGCCGTTTACACGACAGCTCGCGAGCTGCAGGAGCCACAGAGTTAATACACTATCGAAACTGAATATTGCACTTGTGAATGCCGTAGGTGGAATTGGGACTTTGGCAGCACAACCAATGTATCGGTAGCTTAGTTAACAGAAAAATTAGAAAGCTGTCACTCGGTTATGCAAAAAAACATTTTCTTAGTGCAATTTTCAGTTTTATTTTAAATTGTTGCATTGTCAACGCAAAGTTACATTATATTTATTGATGCCAACATCGTATTAGAATTAACACTTTAACAGCCGATCACGTACTGGGTACGGGTGGGATCGTTTTAGGACTCGTCCTCTGTACGGCATTGACTTTCTTAGCGTTGTTTTAAAAAGACGTCCGTGGTACGTGATTTACGTGTAACCCCGGTGTAATGAATAAAAAAATATGTAGATTAGTATTAAAAATAGTTTTTATTTTATAAATCTTACAATATCGGCAAAAATTGCCGGCGTTCCAGAAAAGGCGCGCTTTAAAATAATCGGCTGATAAAGTGTTAAGTCTTTCGACTTCACATAATTTTGTTTGATTAAATTCTAGCGATCTTTACGGGCAACACGTTTCTTTTGGGCGTGTACCGCTCTCCATCCTTCAACAACATAAACAAATTTTTGTCTTTTTTGAATAATATACTTGAGGAACATAAAAAAACCAAGACGTTGTTCTTGCGGGTGATACCAATATTGACATAATCAATGATAGTGTTAGTGAGAGGATAACGGATTATATGTGACTCATGGCTGAGCACCAAATGTTACCCGCAATTACTAAACCGACACGCAATACAGCGTGCCTTGATCAAATAATTATACATCAGAATTTCGTCAAATTCAACACTGGGACTGGTATTGTTGGTCTTTCCACTGGAACTGTATCTCGCCAACCTGCTAAAAGATGTCGTCGCAAAATTGACGTACAGGGTTTAGTCTCTGATCTAGCTGTGGCTTACTGGCCCCTGGTCTTGGATAGGGATGACATTGATGAAGCTGTGAAATCATTTTCCAGTATATTAAATAAAGCACTAGTAGAGAACTTCCACACTGTGAATGTTAGTCGATCACACAATAATATAAAACCTTGGATCTCCCCCGGCTTAATGCGCTGCTAAAAAACACGTGACAAACTGCACTTGCAGACCAGGAAGTATCCATCTGATCCCATAAAACGAACAATTTAAAAAAGATACCGAAATTTCCTTACAGAACTTGTATCCCGAATCAAAAGTAAATATTATGAAGAAACTGATTACTGATAACAAAAACAATCCTAAAAAGTTACGGTCACAATTAAAGACATTTGTAAAATATCCTGTAAAAATAATGACGCCACAAATTTAAGTAAAATTAAAAACGACCCCATTTAATCACTAAATGTTGCAAATTGTTATTTTTCATCTGTTGGTAAAAATCTGGCTGACAAAACTCTTGCAAAACTTAACGTAAATGAAACGAAAAGTAACCATTCCGGCTTCTCCATCATCATCTTTCTACATGGTCCCAACAAATATATATGAAATTGACTCCCTTATAAAGAGACTGAAGGACGAGAGTGCGCCCAGTCTCGATGGTTATACTCCAGTTTTAATCAAAAAAGTCAACACATCATTCTACAACCCCTGGCTCATATATTTAATCTTAGCATTTCTAAAGGTGAGTTTCCCAAATGTTGGAAACACGCTTTTGTGATTCCCGTACACAAAGAGGGTAATAGAGACTTCCCATCTAACTATCTCACTGCTCAGTATCTTTTCTTAGCTTCTCGAAAAGGTCATTATCAAGCGACTTGTGAACTACTTAGAAAGTAATAATCTAATCTCAAACAGTCAATTTGGATTTAGACAGGGGATCTCCACAGAAGACGCAGTCTCTCTCTTAACAAACACCATCTCTACCACTCTAGACCTAAAGGATTGCTGCATTAGAGTCCTTGTTGACCTCGCAAAAGCTTTTGACACGGTTTCCTTGTCCATTATTTTACAAAAGCTGGAATGTCTCGGTGTCAGGGGAGCTACTCGTAGCTCCACTTGATTGGTAGCTACCTGACTGGTCGGTGCCGAAATTTAGTTGAACTGGAAAGAGCTCAACGCGCTGTCTTGAGAGTTATGCTCAAAAAACCTTTTAGGTTCCCCACGGACTCACTCTATAAAAAGCCGAAATATTTCGAATCCCACAACAGTATGTGTGGCGGGGTATACTGTGCCCAACACAAAAAAGTCACAAACTCCCCAAATTATGAAGTTTTAATCAAAAAGCGTATTTTTAGAATCCTTTTACCAAACATTCGTACTTTGTTTGCCAAACGGTTGCCACATTTTTCCACCCATATGTTTACAACAGCGTTAACCGAAGATGTCCCTTAATAAATCTGACCTCGCACAAAGTGGACAGAGTAATTAAATCTTGGTCAATGGACCTTAACTATTCCGAAACGGAAAAACTTCTCCCATCCGTCGGCTGACATGCTGTATACGTCCACACACATACACACACACACACCCTCTCTCACACACTCACACATCCGCATACACACCCTCACACCCTCTCATACACACACACAGACACCCCCTCACTCACACACCCTCACACACACACACTCTTTATTTTATTTTTGTAATCGTCATATTTTGTTTATATTTTTGCACCATTTTAATAATATTTTCTGATTTGTAGAAGTACCGGAGTTCCATAAAATGCTACTTGTAATCACTCATCGGTAACTGCGTTTTAGGCCTGCGAGCATTGTGTAGTTGCCTCTGTGTACATTTATATTGTTAACTGTACTTGTTAAATAAAAAACTTACTTACTATTTAATATTTAGTTACATTAATCGCATTAAACGTTAACATTGTCACTTGTGCAGACTCAGAAGCAGAACTGGTCATTAAAACCGCCTTCGCTTAGAGCGATGACTACCGAGTTCGAAGCTTGACGAAAAGGTCCCAGGTTCGTTGTCATTTATTTTCATTTACTTTGTTTAAATTTACGCATATTCTGCTTTACTACAAAACGATGACTTTAAAGACAATGCTTAAAACAGATGCTGTCACTTTTTAGCCAATATTTTAAACACTATTTAGTCATTGTTTAACTAGGTTTATGTTGGAGCCCGTCCCCAGATTAATTATAAACTTACAAAAGAACCTTTTTCACATAAGACAACAACTCGATATTCACCAAGTGTTGACTTCGTATTGGGGTGATCTACTTTCGCCAACTATGTGTCTATTTGCGTGTGTGACACTAAGTCTATGTTCGGATCACGGATGAAGAGGCTTTCGTATTCATGGCGCGATAGACAATGTAGAACCTTCAGCTACTTTATGGGTACGGGCGCTCGGAAATACTTTCCGTATTGAAATCGAAATTGTGATGAAATTCAATGTTGCGGTACACTCTGTCGGCATTTGAGATAAGTTTACGTATGTACTTGATGTTGAAAATAAATAAAAACTAACTAAATAACTATTTAATCTATATACATATAATGACTTGTCCTGACTGATACATCATCGCCGAGCCGGAACCACTGAAGCTAATGAGATAGAATTTGTACTGTAGGTTAATTGAGTGACGACGTAACCAGCCTAACTAAGAAAGGATTTTACGGAAACGTACCCTAAGGAGGCCAAATAGGGGTTGAAAGTTTGTATAAAAGTCCGTCAGTTTTGAAGTAAAATACATGAAAATTGGTATTTGGCTTTATGAAAATAAATCAAAAATGACGTGTCTCAGGAATTTTGTTTATTTTTTTTTACAGGAGTAAAAAAGGGAAGAAGATTTTTTTGGTAAATCGTTATTTTTAAAGTAATAACTATAAAAATGAACAATTGATTCGATATATAGATTTTTCAATAAAATTAAAGAATGATGTGTTTTTGCATTTTTCGAAAAACCACCCCTAAAGAGGTGATATAAGGGTGGAAAGTTTGTATGGAAATCTGTCATTCCTTATATTTCGGCATTTGGCCTGGTTAGACATTATGAAGAGTGTCTTACAAGAGTAAAATGATCTGATGATGATGAACAGTGCAACTCAAATGTGTAATATCAATAAGGTGAATTTGTCTTATTGCTTATAATTGAATACAAGGAAAGTAACTCGACTGGCAACGAACCTAAACTCGAAATGTAGTATTTTGTATGTTATTCGAAAACTAGGGTAAGCGACGCTGATAGTACCAATGTACCTACCACCAAAATCACACAACAACAGAACAATAACACCTCAATAGGTATTTTAGTAAATAGGACATAGTATGTGATTCTGTAACCGGTAACCGTTGGGGTAGACGTGTTGTAGAGTAGAGACCGCGACTCGACAGACGTAGTGTAGGACGCCCTCCGGCGCGGTGGAGCGACGATATACGCAAAGCGGCCGGCAGTGGTTGGATGAGAGTAGCCGAATCGGGCTCAGTGGCATGCATTGGGAGAGCTTATGACCAGCAGTGGACTGATGTGGGCTGATTATGATGATTTGTTGAACTTATGTTTAAACTAAAATACAAGTTATACAAATGTGGCTTTCGTTCACGAGGTTTCTTAATTAATTTGTGTCATTAAAAGGTCAAGCAAAGTCAAGTATACCGTGTAAATGGAAACGTAAGAAGTGAAACTTTTTAATTCCACCGCGCCCGCAGAGTATCGGGACTTCGAAATTAGTTTGCGCCGTGGTTCTTAAGTCATTCCTCGATTTTGCCAAATTATTTTTTATTTGACTCTCCCTTTAATTGGTTTATGTAAATGTTAATTGATGTAAGATGACTTTGGTTTTAAATTAAATTAAATGAAGAAAAAAACATTTTTCTCTTATCACATAGTGGCTTTCATTTAGTTAGTAAATAATAGAATGTTAACCGTATCAAAATATGTCGTACCAATTAATATTTTAAATATGATGAAGTGCACACAACTAACCAAACAACTAAATTGTGGGTCAACACAATGTTTCATGCTATAATACTTTTCATTACATCCCAAGGATTTCACTATGTATACCGAACTTCCGAAATCACTACCTACCTATAAGTAATAATGTTACAAACTATGTACACAATTGAATATAATGTTTTCTACAGCATCATCTCGCGGTAAATAACGGTAACGTGGTAGCGCGCTTTTTTTCCCTGATTGTCGGGAGACCACACTACTGCTACAAAAATAGTTATTGTTACGGCGATAGACTTGGACAACTAAGTAGTGTAAGTGGATAATTTTGTGTCCGCCTTGCTAGTTGTAAAACAAGTCTTGCCAAACAAAATAATCTTGTTAAATTAAACATAATAAATTATGACATTGTCAAGTTTGGCAATGAATTTACAATGAAATTTTTGTACACTTAATTAAGTAGTGAGGTTAAATGTGTGGAACATGTGCGGCGTTTGTTATCAAGACGGCGGGCGGCGGCGTGTTAGCCGCCGCGGAACCGCTCCACGATTGCAATTGCGCTCTCTCGCAGCGAGCGGCGCGCGGCTTTGGTCGCCACAGTGCAGCGATGCGACTTACGACTAACCAAACGATTGTTTTAAACACATTTACACTTTTTAAAAGACTTTTAAATGGTATAGACTTCTAATTGTTTTAATCTGATGGTTCCAACTTTTAAACCATCAACTAAAAAGTAAAAATACTGTTTTTAAATATTATTAAGTGTAAATTAATTATTTTAAATATAATATTTACCTATCTAAGAATATATAAAGACAGAATATGACAACTATTTACTTTACTAAGATTGCAGCACTGATGGCCAGCGCTGCCATGATGTAGCTAATAAAACTGCGAATATAATCATAGTGCCAAAATCACGCCAAAACAAATTAATTAGATAAAATATGATTGTGCAACATAAAAGTAACAATCAAAGAAATTACTATTGAATTATGTGAATAATCTTACCCTTTACTTTACTTTACTTTACCTGTAGGTACAACGTGTTTTTTTTTAAATATATTTACGGGTAAGCACAGTGCCTTGATCTCACCTGATGTTAAGTGATGATAAGGCCATTTGGTGGAAGCGCACTTCACCCGGGATCCTCAATTAGTGAGGCACTGGCTATCTTATCTCTAGCTGACCGGAACACAACAATGTTATGGAATCGAACCTCTGGGACCTCTGGGTCTAAACCCACCGGTCTAGTGGTTAAGACCACCGGTCTTAACCACTAGACTGTGGATCTTTTCATTTTGACCACATCTTTCTGCTTTCTGTTACACGTTGTATGTAGATATTTAAATGATGCGTTCCAATGTGTCAAGCGATGCGTTCGGACAATCGAGCCTGTTATCGCGCTATCGCGTGCGCATCTGTGTGCGGCCGGATCCTTGGGCTCTCTTTACAGTTAGGTCTCTCCATTTTACCCATTTCAAGGCTTTCACGGAACTCAATCCATTTGCCAACGGTTTAGACGTTTTCAAAGGAAAGCATTATGGCGGGCGCCGCTTCTCAATCTTGGAGCCAGCTCTGATTATTATCTTTAAATGTACTCGGGAAATTGCATTAGGAAATAAGTTGTTGTTACAGTTGAAAGTGCCCAAAGTAAGAGGCGACTGAGTTTTCAGCAAATAATAAATTTCCAGCACGGCAAAATTTTGAAATATTAGTAAAGCTTGGCATACTTGTACTATACATTTATCTACACTAGACCGCAAAGAAAAAGGGTCGGTTAGAAAATCTTCAATATCTTCAAAAGCACTTGACCCTAGCTTTATAAATAAAGACTAAATTAAAAAACATTTAATGCCACGTAAAATAATATATAAAACCTTTTTATTAATTTTGCTAATTAAATAAAAACAAAAGAATAGAATAATGGTCTTTTTTAATTTAATACCAAAAAATTCCAATTAATTGTTTCGCATTTGTTTTAGTTTTGAGATAAAAAATGCTATAAATGTGTCTCTGTCTCATAAATTTCATTATACTGAAGTTATCATGTCGTTTACTCCTGAAGAATGTATCAGCATCCTGACAATGCTTGAAGATGGGCGCAGTCAGCGAAATACAGCGAGAACTGTTGATGTGACTCTTTCTACAGTTCAGCGAGTACTCCAGCGTTTCCATGAAACTGGATCCAATCTTCGAAGACCAGGAATAGGCCGAACAAGGTGCACGATGGCGCGGGAGGATCGCTATAGCGATTGATTTAATTGTTGACACCGTATATTATGGTGTCAACAATTTTGAGGAATCGCTTTCTTACGGTTGGATGATATTTTTTGTATGTGTTCAAGTGGATTCGAGAATGGGTTAGTTTAGAAACTGTCAACGTTTTGTTTGTTTTGTTGTCATGGAAACTGTCAAACCGGTACAAAGTCCGCCAGTCAGCTAGAAGCTTATAAAAACTAAGATTTGCTGGTGCACTTTACTTTTCAGTTTAGCCCGTTTAGCATTTTCTATTTGGAATTTACGGAATAAACAAATAGTAAAAAGGGTTATGAAAAATTTGTCGTTTTTATAAATAATAAGTTCTATGTCATATTATTATTCTTCCTCTGTGATTATTTTATAAAATAATTTTTGCTATGTTGACTTATTTATTTCTTATGCAAACTGACTTTTTTTAATCGACAATATCAATAAAACTAAAAATCCACGCCACGGGTGACTGGGAGATCGGGTCCTCGGGGAATAATCCTTCGAGTAAAGTCAAACGATATTTACTTTTCAACTTTATTGCAAGTCTTTCTTTTGATATCTCAATTCTAAATGTTTCAGTAACCGTTTTCTCGCCACCCAGAGGTTTCACTAGGTTTCCAATAGGTTCTACTGAAGGTTCACTGAAGAATCCCTAATCCGATCCGACAAGTAAGCTCTGAGCATTCGTTGGTATTTGTTCTGCGCCGCTCAACGGCCAGATCCCTCGTTCCGCGCGTCACTATCGCCAGAGGAAATGATAAGGGTCGATTTAGTTGTCCAAAGAGTGTTTGGTCTACTTGTCGATTCCGAGGCGAATCCCTGTGATATTTTATTTTTTATTGAACGAAATGTAGATTTCCGATTTAATTTGACACTTCTTTAGATACAGAAACGGTTTCTGGTGCGCTTGATTGCGGTTGACAGACTCTGATTGAGCCCGTCACTGACACTTCATTCTTCAAGAATAGGGTCTACGAAGGGCAGCGATGAATTCATGTTTTTACAATATAATTGGCACTGCAATCTTAAGTTGTTTGAATTTGGTTAATATTTATAAATATTATAATAAAATATTGGAAAAAATGTGGAATAGTATTAAGCGTAGTTGGTTTGTTATCATACATGCAGTTATCAATGCGTGGAATACTTTATTCTGTTTTTTTTTTACTGCTCTGGGTGGTAATTTTTGAATCTCACTGGTGATCTCGAAATTAAAAGTGACATGAACACTATGAAATAAAATATCTTGTGCATGCGATTATGCAATGCGATTATGAAGATAAATAACGTTCAAAAATTTTCGTTGTCAAAGTGAAGCTTAAATAAGAGAAAAAGTAGCGCTTGTATAATTACAATTAATTAAGATATTAATTATCTTAGCACAATTTGTCACCAATTCAAAAATCGCCGCTCAGTTTCATGAAGAAAGGAATAAATCTCCTCACGTTTATTCAAACGTTGAATGTGAGGGAAAGTCGAGTCGGGTATAAGGCATTACTTCAGAATCCGATAAGTCCAAAAACCCCTAAACCATGTCCGCAGGAAAAACCCGAACGTGACAAATCCATGAGGTGTCTAATTACACGATGGGAACTTTAAGGATTGAACCCTTCTTAGGCCGTCACCGCGCAGCGACTTGACGCGCTGAATTAGACAGAATACTCTTGCGAACATTAGTTTTTGTCTGTGATTAATCGACTGGATAAATAGTAGATAAAGCTGGAAAAAATGGAACAGCTGCCTCTTTCGTTTTAATGACTTAAAGTTTGAAAAAAAATGTTCAAGACTTGGTTTAAGAATGCCAAATAAAATCTTTTTTCAACAGACAACTGCGATTCGTAGCGAATGATATATTTACAAATCTTCAAACATTAGTCACTTCATCCAGTTTTCTGGCTAAGGGTGGCAAATCGAGAGCGAGTAAACGTACCTATAACTTACATTTAATGGCCAGACTGATTCCTTTTAAATTTTAAACGAATCTTAGCTTCACTCTTTTAAGAGCAGAAAATAAACTTTAAAGTAACAGTTCAAAGGTCACCCAGAAGAATAACTTTACACTAAATTTAAAGTATATTGCTATTGCATAATATATTCCCGTGTCTATGACTCAGCTATTTGCTTGGTTATTTATGTATTTTTTTATCGTTGTACTCATGATGCACGATCCACTAGTCTATGCAGACTGTCGTTTCGATAAAGCCAGGTGAACGAAGTTATACATGTTTACTGTGCTCTATGGTAGAGCAGACATAAAGTTCACTCTCTTCGCTTCTCTGCTCTTTATCTTGGCTAGCTTCAGTGATATCAGTGCAACATTCAATGAGAATTACCGGACCAAGCTGAAATATGTGTTGACATGGAAACTGGGTCGGTCCCAGTTTCCATGTCAATTTGGTGAAGGTCGAGGGTGGCCGCTGAATACGAGCAGCACAATCGGTAGTTGTGGAAATCCTTGGGGTAGGCTGATGTCCAGCAGTAGATATCTTTTGACTGACTTTTGAATATGATAATGATGACAATAATTTGCCGCTGCTCAAGAGAGAATAAATGTTCCTACTGAATATAGTTTGACTATGCCCCGAATTGCCAGGTAAGGGGATTAGCGAGCATTAGGAGGAGTTTATGTGGAAGAATTTCGGCCACGCGTCGAATTGAATTCCTTTAAACCCTTTTTAGTGTTCCACTAGGTTTGGACAAACGAATCTCTTTTATACGGTGAAGATTTTTCAATTTGGCTTACTCTGAAGAATGGAGTTGAGTTTTAACTGAAAGTAATGGGATATTCTGTTACCGAGTAGCACAGTTCAACCTGATAACAAAGTTGAGATGAGTCAAAGAAATGTGTTAAATAAACTCAACTCAATCAACTCAAAGTATGAACATTCAGACAATCACTTTTAGGACAACCAACGGGTATTTTGTATGTTCGTGTGACGGGTGCGACGAATATTTAAATACCGTTTATTGGAAGTTCGAAAATTTTTTTTCATAAAGTCATAATAATCATAATAATCACTATTTCTTTATTTTTTATTTTTTTTTTTTGGTTTCTGTTACAAACGATCGGATGTCTGAAAATTCAAATTCAAAAAATCAGTAGTCATAAACGTCTTTAGCACTAATTTTTGTCTTCATAAAATGTATCTTCATAATTATTTCTTACACTATTATTAGTACATAGCTATCATTTTTTTACCAGAAAGGCTTTAATGTCAATATTGGCTACTACAATTAAAACTTTGCATGCGCCATGATTACAGATGTAGTCCAGTATATAATCGTGATCAAATTCAAATTCAAATTCAAATTCAAAATCATTTTATTCAGTTTAGGCTACAAGTAGCTCTTATGAATGTCACTATGCCATCGGTTCGTAAGTCTACTCTGGGCGGGAGATCTTGTACTGAGAAGAACCGGCAAGAAACTCAGCAAGTGACCAGATCTTTTCTCCCTTACAGCGTCAAAAATATTGGAAAATGCCCGATCATAGCAGGACACTTTCCATTACAATTAAACACAAAACATACTTATAGAAGACAACCACAACATGTTAAAAAAAAAAAAAATTCTAGGTTAACAAATTTACATCAGGCAAAAGTTTCAATTTCCACAATGTCATACAGTACCACTACAGCATTCTAGTAGAAGTGAAAAATTGTTTTAGAAGAGCAAAGTCAAACTATAGTGAATAATACTAAAAATAAGATAAGTATGCAAGATCAGACCAGCCTCCACAGGCGGCACCCGTTCACGAATATGACATATGAATCAGCCATCGCTTCGCTCAACCATATTTTAGGGAACGTAACGACCCGACGCACACGCCACCACCGCAGAGACAATAAAGAGCATGACACACTCAAGATACTCTAAATAAAAACTTAATGATATGTTTAACTCAACGCTGTTTGTTATCTGTAGGACACTGCTTATAAAGACTATATATCAGTATAAAAATTATATGAATAAATTTTATTATTGTGAAATAACATGTGCAGGCGAGCAGACTAAGATGACCACACATTCTTATCATTAAGATAATCATTAATTTTATAGTAACCTTTTTTCATTAGCCCTTGTTTTATTTCTGTCTTAAACTTGTGTAGCGGCAGTTCCGTTATAGTGACAGGCACTTTATTGTATATTTTTATACATTTCCCAACAAATGAATTACCGACCTTATTGAGTCTAAGTTTTGGAACGGCAAGTTTGTTTTTATTTCTTGTGTTAAAATTATGGGTATTACTTTTTTTTTTCGAATTTATCTAAGTTTTTATAAACATAAACGATATTTTCATAAATATACTGTGAAGCTACAGTTAAAATATTAATCTGCTTAAATAACTCTCTCAGCGTATCACGGGGTCTAAGGCTATAAATAGCTCGAATGGCTCTTTAATCAAAGCGTCTGTTTCCACTACGTCTCTCAAACTATAGTCTCCAACTACAGGCTTTTAGAAACAGAGATCATATAAAGTTAGGTAGTGAATGGCAAGGTTTATAAACAAGTTCAGCTGAGGTCATAAACAAACATTACCGGCGACTAATTCGAATCAATGATTCACGGGGTCCCCGCGGCCTCTTTACGGATTAATGAATTTACGGCCGCCGGTCGTGCACCGCGACCAGCCTGCGGGCGGCACCTGCCCAGCTGCTGCTGCAATTATTAAACAGTTCATGTGCAACGTATTAATTACCGGTGACGTATTAATTCCAATCAGTGTATCCTACCGGTTATGACATACGGAGGCGAAACATGGACACTCACGGCAGGGCTGGTTCACAAATTTAAAGTCGCTCAGCGAGCTATGGAAAGGGCTATGTTCGGAGTTTCTCTGAAGGATTGACTTCGGAATGAGGTAATCCGACAGAGAATGAAAGTAATCGACATAGCCCATCGGATCAGCAACCTGAAATGACAGCAGGCCAGTCATATTAGTCGCAGAACCGACAACCGTGGAGTAAACGAGTTCTCGATTGGAGACCGCGTATCGGCAAACGTTACGCTACGTAACAGCTACGTTTGTTGTTTGCACCAGTTATCTTCGCGTCTGGACTCCATTTCCACTTAACCTCAGATGAGATGGAGTCATTTGCCGAGCTATCTATGTATGTAAAAAAAAACGTAGTGTAGGACGCCCTCAGACTAGGTGAAGCGACGAACTTCGCAAGGTGGCTGGCAAGAGCTGGATGAGAGTAGCCGTGGATCGTACTCGGTGACGTATATTTGGAGAGGCCTATGTCCAGCCGTGGAGTAGTATAAGCTGATAATGATGATGATGTATTAATTACCTATACTTCATTGTGTGGTAAAAATAAGGCTATAGGTTGCTGCTAGAAATCTGTCTCGAAGGACCAAAACCTATAGCGTAATACAGTTACGAGTTGGTAAATAAGAAACGAGACAAAGTGTTAAAAAATTCCAGGATTCGAACCCGCGCCCCATGACGTGCCGGGTCAGGTGCACTACCAACTATTGTTTTTAACTAAATTTGCGTGAAGTTATATAATATGTAAATAATCTTATATAGGAAAAGGTAAATATGTAAAAATTCAATTCCTTTATTGATGGAAAATCGTCAAGTCAAATCGAGACAAATGGAAATGTTAGATAAAAGTTGTAAACAGCTATGCACGGGCATACGCTATATAAAAAATATAACCTATGTTTAAGAAACATTTGTCATCTAGACACTGTATTTTCAATGGCAAACTACCCGCGACCACATATCATTAACACGTGGCTTCCGGAACAAAGCCACAGCTAAATTCATAACTCAGCTCGGTCGTTAGTAAAGTATTTGAGGAATGTAGTGGGGCGTTAATGCAACCGTACCACAAAGTAATGATATCCCAGAAGGTAAGCTTAAAGAGCTGAGCTCGACCAACACACACATAGAAATGAAACAACGGATTTTACGGATCCATTCGCGTTTATTTTACACATTACTTTTTAATGTTTATCCAGACGTTTCGAACCCTTTGCAAGGTCCGTGGTCACAGGGAGACTGAGGTGTTGAGGTCTCATAATTAGTTAGTAGCTTGTATACCCTCATTTAAATTTAATCAGGTGCGTTCCGTTTTACGCAGAAAGAGCTTACACTATCTTTTGGTCTGGCAGTATGGTGTTGGTGCTGGGATTTAATATTTTGTATGATGGGATCCCAGGCCACAGTGTTTTAAAGAACCTCATTTTGTCTCACCTTGGTTTTATTGAAGAAAACAATAGTTATTATCATTAGAAACATCAGACTAAAACTCCGAAATTAATATGGCTTATAGATAATCTGGAAAAAAAATTCAAAGTTTGCTTATAACTGGGTCCAGAAATCCAAGAAAAAATAAATAAAAAAAATAACTATACGTTTTATTTGAATTTCGATTATTTCAATTAAATATACATACAATACTACACCTTTTGACAAGTTTTTGTAGAGTTACTGAGATCCTATCAAGAAATATAAATTTATTTATCATTTTTGGTTTTATTTTTTTTGTTCTAATATAACGCCGTATTAGAACGTGATTCTTATATTAAACGATAGCTTAAACAAGCCTTTATGAGCAGTATTAAATTCAATATCTAATACCGCGTTATTCAAAAGTTACAAGTAATATAAATTATATCCGGATTTTTTGTACCTAGGGTTATCACTTCTGGCCAATATTTAATGTGTCCGGAATAAGATTTATTTTATTAGTTTTTTCAACTTCTTACGTACGTTTCGATGAAATGCTACATGTGACATGAGAAGGAGTCCACCCTCGTAAAGCAAATGCCAAAACTCCATGTCAATACATGTAGCATGGAGGGACCGGGGCAATGTTTTAGAAACCCCGAATTTGTCTTATGCCCTTTTTATTATTAAAATCGTTAGTTTATATCATTCTCAGCACTACAGTGAAAATCCGGCACCAATACGACCTTTAGTTTCGACAAAAAAAAATGGAAAGTTTCCCTATATCCGAGTTCGGAAAATCACAAAAATATGAATATAAAATAAAATTAACGATTATTTAAAAAAATATTAAACGTATTGTTTACATTCCAAAAAACAAACATTCTGTCCATTTTTGGAATATGTGATGTTAACAGGTTATGAAATAATAATGGTTTTTTTGTATTTCATTTATATTTATTATTTTAAGTATAATGCCATATTAGAGCGAGATATTTATACAGTATATTCTTCATACGTTATTCTATCAATATCATGAAAACCACTATCTAATTCCGCGTTATTCAAAAGTTATTAAAGTTTAAAATTATTATTCAAAGAATCTCGTTAAGAGTTACGCATAACATTTGTCTTCTATCAATTGATTTTCTTTTAATTTTATGACGTCATGTTAACAGTAATGAAAAACAATATGTTATGTACCAGTTTTTTAAGTGTGAAAAACAAACGAATATACAGGCACAATACAACCTAAAAAAGCACAACAACAACAAACAGGTAAGATACTTTAAACTACATACTAGTATTACACGTATTTTTGGGTCTTGTTGTCAGACAATCGCTTTTTATAAGATTAATTCTAGGGCAGTTTATCTCAATATTTTTTTGTTTCAGATGCTGACGATTTCTTCGACCAAGAGCTGCACCCGCTGAAATGGAAATATTTAAAAGTACCTCGAGATCTTGAATCACCATTTGAAAAGCGCAAGAACAGTCGGGAACGCTTAAAGAAAATTTTTGGTTAGTTAGTTGATTTTTAACTCAAGAAAATGATGTTTATGTTTTTAAGTATGATGAATATAAAGGATGGGGTTTTGATTTATTGTTAGTTTAATAGTTTTAAAATTTAATAATTAAGGATATAACTTGATTTCTTTTAATAATTCAAGTGTTGAAACATTTCATAATAGATGAATTGTGTTACATTAAACTTATGGTCAAATACTTACTGGTTTTAATTTTTAATTCATTTTTTTCGGTGAAATGCTACATGTGACTTGGGAAGGAGTCCACCCTCGTAAGGCATTAGCTAAAACTCCAATTCGATACATGTAACATGGAGAAACGGGGGCGAGGCATCATGCCGTTCAAGACTCATGATGCCACCTTGCCTCAGCAGGATCTGACCCGGTCTGCTGAGGGATGTCTCTCTGGGCTCCGACCAGAGGACTTAATGGAAGGAGGGCATGAGGGCGCCAACCCTCATGTTGGTCAGCGAGAGGCATTATGTGAAGTTGTGGATCGCGCCACAACCACCACTCTTCAACCTCCGGGAGTAAGTGCCAATGCTCGAGGAGATGACTGTGAAAGCAGTTCGTCTGGCATTAAAGTGTTAACACGCTCAAAAGCGTTTGATCTTTTCAAAGGAAACGCTCGGGATTTGCCGGTAGACGAACGAATCGATGTTGTTTTTAATTATTTTGGCCTAGATTTTGAATTGTCATACAATAAAAACCAATTCAAAAGCATACTAGCAGCATTTCTTAGTAAATCTCGCGATTTGCTTAAGAAGTGCAAGGGAAATGAGCCTTATTTTAAAAAAAAACACGACATCTGGCTTAGTGGTACCCTAATAAGTGGTCAGCTAAAAAAAGAAAGCGACGAAACAGAAACGCTAAGCCCAGAGTCTAAAAAGTTTAAAAGTTTGAGCAGGGCTCAACAATCTAGGTCAAAAAGGAAACTTAAGGACACTCTACAAGATAAACCTACGTCAATGAAAGTTCAAGCTTTTGTGAAATCACTTAAAATAAATCATAACCCTCTACCCCATCAATCAGCAAAAAGCTTAGAAACTATAATCAGCTTATGCCTTACATCAGAAACTGCAGCAGTGGATATTTTGAACAAAATTCAGCAGTCATCCGAGCCATACACACCTGAAAATGCACTTTCTATCTTCATTGATAGAAATTTAACTGTTCAAACATATAATGAGTTTCGTTTGGACCATAAAAATCATGGAGATGACATATACCCCCCTTATTACAAATTACTTGAGGCAAAAAAAATGTGTTACCCTGACCGAATCCAAATATCAGAATCTGAAGCATCTGTTGAAGAGTTATTGCAGCATACTTTGAATCGTATACTTCAATTAACTGATGAAGTTTTCAACAACTATTGTGAAAATAAAAACATCCAAACAATAGAATGCAATTTCATAGGGAACTGGGGATTTGATGGATCTACTGGTCAGTCTTTATACAAGCAATCCTTTTTAGATAAAGATGTGGACGAAAATAGTATGTTCGCGACTACTTTCGTTCCACTACAAATTACAACGAATAACAGTATGGACATATTTTGGATGAACCCTTCGCCGCAGTCATATCGTTTCTGTAGACCAATTCATATTCAGTACAAAAAAGAATCCAGCGAATTGGTACTAAACGAAAAACAAATCATACAGGAACAAATAGATAACCTCACCCCCTTCCATATGGAAACATCAAAAGGCCACAAAATAAAGATTCATTGTCAATTGGTTTGTGCTGCTATAGACGGCAAGATTTTAAATATGCTTTTGAATACACCATCTCAGCTTCGCTGCCCATATTGTCATTTGACTTCCAAGCAATTCAATAATATTGACAAGGCTTTTTCGACACCGATTGTAGATGACAGTTTATTGGCTTACGGGGTTAGCCCTTTACATTTCTGGATTCGATGTTTGGAATTTGTACTAAAACTTGGATATAAAGTCGAAATTAAGAAATGGCGCGTCAACAAAAACTCCAACGAAGGCCGCTTGGTAGAAGAGCGGAAAAAAAAAAATCAATCCGAAATAAGGGAAAAAGTGGGTCTCTTAGTGGATGTAGTGCATCCTACTTCAGGCTCTACAAACGACGGAAACACGGCCAGGACCGCGTTTTCAGATCAACATCGCGGAATACTTGCTGAAATTTTAAATCTTGACAAGTGGCTTTTGGACCACTTATATATAATTTCAACAGTATTGTCCAGTAATTTACCGATTGATACTGAAAGATTTGCAGCGTTCTGTAAAAACTTGGCGTATAAATACATTGAAAAATATGCGTGGCATCCCATGACAGTCACACTACATAAGATTTTAGTTCATGGTGCTAAAATTATTGACTCGTCATTACTACCCGTCGGAATGTTATCAGAACAGGCAGCAGAATCACGAAACAAATTCTGGCGATTTGATAGAGAACATCATACTCGGAAAATCAGTCGTGAAGCCACAATATCCGATTTGTTTCACAGAGCTTTAGAATCGTCAGACCCGGTCATTTCCGACTATACATCAATTAAAAGAAAACGCAAAGCAAAAAAAAATCCGTTGCCGGCATTAGCAGTTAGTCTACTGAAACCTGTGAATGTATATGAAAACAGTACCTCATTTTATGCAGATGACGAAAATTTGGTTATTCCGAATGAAAGCGAATAACCAAAAAGCATTTACTTACATGCATTTTAACCACCGATAAAAATAAATATAAGTCCGGATATTCGGAGGTGACAACCCTAACCAAAATATAAAAACACCAATATATTTTGAATAACGCGGAACTAGATAGTGGTTTTCATAATATTGATAGAATAACGTATGAAGAATATACTGTAAAAATATCTCGCTCTAATATGGCATTATACTTGAAATAATAAATATAAATGAAATACGAAAAAAACATTATTATTTAATAATCTGTTAACATTACATATTCCAAAAATGGACAGAATGTTTGTTTTTTTAAATGTAAACAATACGTTTAATCAAATTTTTAAATAGTCGTTAATTTTATTTTATATTAATGTTTTTGTGATTTTCCGGATCCGGATATAGGGAAACTTTCCATTTTTTTTTTGTCGAAACTAAAGGTCGTATTGATGCCGGATTTTCAATGTAGTGCTTAGAATTATATAAACTAACGATTTTAACAATAAAAAGGGCATGAGACAAAATCGGGGTTTGTAAAACACCGTGCAGGCTGGTGCTAGATTCCAACCATCTTCTCTATTGAAATTGGGATGTTTTTTAATTTCAATAGCCTCGGGTATCATCCTAGGAAGGAATCGTATTTCTCTAGCGAGTATTTGTGGTTTACCAAATCTGATGTAATGGTTGGGCCCCTCTAGGGCATGTTCTCATACTGCAGATTTTTTTCGCGCCTATGCTTGACGTCGGCTATATGTTCTTTAACGCACACACATACTCTTTCACGGCCACGGAATTTTGAACCATCTTGAATCAGTGCGAGCGCAGCTGTAGCGAGAGCTTGTCTAAGTGTGCGTTGCTCGAGCGCGTTCGTATGAAGCTTACCTTCTGCAGTCTCCTTATTTTGTGGTCATACGAAGCGAATAGTTGCCGTAACCGGGACTTAGTAGCGAACAACACGACAACGTAGGAGCGCAGACCGCGGGGTATTACGTGGTAAGTGAAAACGATGCGTGCCGGTATAAAAGGTTTTCTTAATTACACACAAGCTCGGTCTTACTGAAACGAGTAGACTGATATTAGGTTTTCTTTCTTAGATAATTATTTTCACAGAGCGTAAGCTTAATTGTTGATTTAAATTAAATGTTGTTTTCTCGCATTTGACATTCCTTGACTGATTTATAGAAAAGTATTCAAATACAAAAACAGTGTTTCATCAAAAGTATACGAGAAATTTTATACAGATTTTAAGCTTAAATTGTTATTTGCTGTTTTTATTAGACATTTGCAAGCTTATTAAATTATCCAACACGTAATATCTTGTATACATTGCGTGTCTAAAATAACATGTGTAGGTTTCGATCCCATCCAGCCACTCACGCCTTAATGAAGTTCGGTCAAGCAGACAGTCCTGAGACGTGGTCTTACAGTACCTATTGATATTTAAAAACGTGTAGTTACTAGTACAGTTCTATGTTGGAGGTACGCCGGTCTTCCTATTATGGAAAGTACAAGAAAAAAGGACTTTAAAAATAAATTTATTCCTCGTTTAGAAGTAGTCAAACAATTCAGTCAACAATCAGTTAATTCGAATATTTAATAAATTACCAATTGAATTGAAAATTTTATTGTATAAGAGTTAACTTCAAATTAAATTTGAAAATGTTTTAGTAGAACAAAATTAATTGACAACATAATTAATCCTGTATAATTAATAATTATTAAAATAAATAAATAAATTATTATACTGTAGATGAATTTATCATAAATAGCGTAACTAGTACTTATAAAATGAATTATGAAATGAAAACGAGTGACATTTTTGTATTGTTTTAACTTGAATTGACATTTAAATATTGTGAAATTACTGCGTTTTGTTTGTGTGTTGTTTTGTGTATTATTTGACATTTATTTTTAATTTCACGTTAAAAAATTAACAATTTTAATTAGTTAACAGAAATTGTAATTAAAATGTACCTATATGTTGAGTACACACACAGTCTATAATTTTTGGAATAAATGATTTATAATTGTAATTGTACGAGTACTATATTATCCTATCTAGCCAACAATGGGAAGCCTGTCGATACTTTAATATACTTTAATTTAAGAAAACCAACAGCTATTATAAATAAATAAACATTTGATAATAAGGCTGACTTACAATAACGCAAAACTAGAGAAGGCAGTTATAACATAAATTACATTACATAGATAAATAGTGAATTACATTTGGGCACCTTGGAAAATAAACAGCAGCTTTTTAAAATTTACCCTGTAAATTAGCAATAACAAAGAACAAATAGATATAAAATATAAAAAAAAACTATAAAGAAACGGAATACAAAACACAGATTTAAGTATGTTTTTGTTTGACAAAATTAGCATTTAGTAACAATGAAACGGCAACGTGTTCTGGTGGTGAGCAAGTATTGTCCCGGACGTAGCGGGGACGTAACGGGACATAGCGGGGACGTAACGGGACGTAGCGGGACGCAACGGGACGCAGCGGGCACGCGACGGGATCACGATGCTCCGGAAGGCGGGAAGGCTGCGTTCACACTGCAAGAAATATACGAACTGATAGATGGTCGGGTTGAAATCGTCGTTAAATCCTCATTGCTCAGTTTTTCTAGATGGGTTGACAGGACTTTTATTACTGTATGTGTCCAATATTAGTTTATGGATTTTCTATTACAAGTGGTTCCAAGTAGTGGGTTCCTTTGAAACAATTTGCTATCCGAAATACGTCATTTCATGTCACTTTTGGGACATCACATTGCGGATGTATTTTTTAGAAACGTATCATTTTGGTCTATAAATATTTGAACCAAAGAAGACCTTAGAGCATTATTTGGTTTAATGCTCTAAGAAGGAGACCAATAAGGCCTGCGCTGCCACTTTAGCGTTCTTCTTCTCCTTAGGGTGAATCTCCAACTATAATAAAGTTTGGCAGTCAGCTCTGCATATTTGGTCTTGTCCTTGGCAAGGTGAAAAAGTTTAGTGGTACTCGCTATTCCCGTCCTCTCCCGAATGGTCCGCAACCACCACTTTCTTCTGCGATCAGGTCTTCTCTTTTCAGATACTTCTCCCATCATGATAAGGTGCAAGAGTTCGTATCAGTCGTGCCTGCATATGGCCCAGATATAAAACTTTTCTCTGTTAGACAGTTCGCAAAAGCCTACATTTCTGGCTGACTCGTCGCATGATGTCGTCATCAGTGTTTACTTTTGCATTATTGGTGCGGAAATGTTTTACTTAGGTACATTTGTGTGAACAATCAACGGCATCTCTATTTTTATCTATATTTTTCAAACATTGTATATGCACCTTTACCGCCCCGCGCATAAACACATTTCACTTCCTGGGACTAGTACGAACCCGCCCGACTCTGCAGGCGGCTCGCGAGGGGCGAATTAGTGTATGCTTTGAATGATAATGGAAAATGACAATAATATTTTAGGAGCCTTAATATTTTGCAATCTATCCATTCATTCCAGTTGTACAAAATCTACTTTATAATTGTAAATGACTCTCCTGCTTTGCTTTTATAAGTTTGATGTATATGTTATAGTAAAAACTCAGAACCGGACAAATGTAATTTTGACCGATGCCCTTAGTTTGTTCGTCGTCGTTTAGGCGCACAAAAATAGGGCTACTGGCGCTTCGCCGGCTCGCGCGTTATGGTCGCAATAATAACGTAACCTAACCTAATCTGTATTATAACTTTACACCACCACACTAAAAAATGTGTCAAAAGTACTTTTGACCGGTTATATGCTTTGACTGTAAGATATATATAGACTAAGTTTGTTATTCTTATTCTTACTGCTTTACATGCTTTACAATTTACAAACTGTCTGTCTAAGGTCCCTGGTCTAAGGACCCCGTTGACATTGATGATGTCTAAGGTCATCATCAATGTCAACAGGGTCGGCAACGCAAAGGTGATACTTCTAGTGTTGCAAATCTCCAAGTACCGTTAGACGGATCGATTGCTTAAATGCCTAGGGTGAGATTTATTTGCCATTCCATCACTTAAACGAAAAAAGAAGTTCTATGGCATTTTTGCAGTGCCTCCTCTTGCCAAACGAGGATACCTAAAATGTTGCCATAAAAAATCGTCTTTAAGTTAATGCGATCGAATGTCGAATAGAACTCGCACCAGGCATCCAGATTACCACTTTAAAGATATGAAAAAATAAAATAAGTAATAATAAACCATTCTAAAACCTGCAAATAATTACGCCGCATTATAAGTAAGCAATATAATGAAATGGGTATTGGCGCGCTGTTGCCGGGCCCAGTCCCCTCACGCCACGCGACCGTTTATAGACGCCGTGTCCTGCATACTGGACGCTGATGCCGAGCCACAGACTACACGATTCAGTAGACTCGATTCCGAACCGAACGTAGCAACGAGACGTAAATAGGGACGGGGAGACGCTTGCGTGATTCCATCCCCTTTAGAAAGAATGGCTAAGGAACCTTCAGTTTCTCGCCGCGTACAACAGTCCATTTACGCTGTTAAAAAAACAGAAGCATTCGTTTTTCTGGCAGCGCTTTAACAGGTTCGCTGTCTAGAACTAAAACATTTGAAAGAAATTGGTCCGTATTAGTACAATGTTATTCACATGAGAAAGAAAGGGTTTAGCTACTTCTAAAGTGGTTTCATCTTTCATTTTTATTATTTATTTTCAAGGTATGCTTGTTACTAATTAATTATGAGACGATCTACACCTCAGTCTTCCTGTGTCACTGATCCTGTAAAAAGTTCGAATTTATCAAAAAAATATAAAATAAAATCAATGTGTAAAATAAACGCGAGTAGTCCGTAAAAGTTGTTTAATTTTAATGTGTAGTTCTCGCGAAAACTTTAGAAAACAATCGTTTTGGTAGTTATTGATTTTCTTAAAGCCATCTTATTTTTATAGGTCACGGCCAACCGAATGTTCTTTTAATTATTTATGTTTATGTATTACTTGCACAAAACTGGTCGTTGTGAAGATCCTTGAAGGAGGCCTTTGTTCAGCAGTGGACGTATTTTGGCTGAGATGATGATGATCATGATGATGATGATGATGATGATGATGTTATACTTATACTTTTACAGTTTTACGCAAATATTGTTGCAACCAAATGACAATTTGAATCAACCACGAGCGGGATTTAAACCTGGATCCCACGACATACTAGGAAAGGTGCACTTCAAACTATGCTATCGTGGCCTGTCCAACCTACCTATCTACTCTTACTTAATACCGTACCTTTGGCTTACAATTATTTGTTTACTATAAATAGTAAGTAATTTAAAAAATCGGCATTCTGGTGTACTGACATGCCGTAGTCTACGCGGTCACACACGGACTGTTTACTTATTGCATTACCTAACTTGATGGGCGCTCACGTGTGCGATTTGTCAGCTCGCGAGCGGCGCGCCCGCAAGAGCGGACATAATGAAAATGTTATGTTACTCGCCGGCTGAAAAACTGCCGGCTACATCGCGGACCGCGGAGTTAGTGTTTATAGCGACGGACGTTAGCGGACGGTGATGACCTGCGTTAGCCTTTTTGTTGTATTAGCATTTGCGATGTAACTATGTATTATAAGAGTATCGTTAGAGTTCCGTGCTTCAGAAGGCACGTAAAGCCGTTGGTCCCGGCTGTATTAGCAGTCGTTAACAACCACCAATCCACACTAGGCCGGTGTGGTGGTTTATGGCCCGTTCTTCCTATCCATCTATAGGGAAGACTCGGGCCCCGGCTGTACATATAATGAGCTAGTGATGATGATCGTTAGAAAATATATTTTTAATTTTATTTTAAATGTTCCTGATGAAAAGTGATAACGGCACGGCAGCCCATAAGCGCGCGACACCAAAGGTGTTTATGGCTCCTCTACACAATCGGCGATTACAGACGATCACGGGCGAGCACGATTGTGTAGAGGGCATACTCGGTTGTACTCGCCGGTCATTGTCTATGATCGCCTGCGACCCGTTATTTGTCGGTTTTTGAGCACGCATCAAAGGAAATCGCCGGGTGGTTCTTCCATTCATGCTTTCTTTCCAAGACTATCTTCTTTTCCTCCATTGTTTTTCACAAATTTTCGTTAAACCGCATTGACATGATGGTTGTATGCCGCTATTAATTAAATGGTAGCAGCTGCAACACACTCCACTTCCATCTTATACGCTTGCAACTACTACAGACGTAGGTACGCGTAGATGCTTGTACGATAATCATGCCGATTATAGACGATCACACGATCAACGATCATCGCTGATTGTGAAGAGGAGGCATAATAATACATCACGTGCATCTTGTCAATAAGGTGCAGTTCTGATACCTGTACCGGCATAAGTACCGGCAATAGTTCAGCTATTGAGTTACAATGATCTGTTATTTCACTGGATTTAACAGCAGCATTGTTTTGCATTGCTATAGCTGTTTGCATGCAAAACAATACTGCTTAGCGGCATAAATGGATATTTGGGTACAATGGTCACCGTTCAATCGATTAGATTCTAGGTTAAATTCTACAATCTGGCAAACTACACTTTTGTTACAATAATTGATATGATTTGCAAAATTACGAAATAATTTTGGGACAATTGATATCCTTATTTTCCGTACCCTACCAACTTCGGCACTAGATTTATTTTATTTATCACCAATTATGTAATTTCTATGTCATCGCAGTGGGGACATAAAATGAGCTGATGATGATGATGATGATGATGATGATGATGATGATGATGATGATGTCATCTGAATTTCCATTATTTATGAAAGGCATCGGCATAACAGATCGCACACTAAGAAAGAAAGAAAGAAAGCTAATGCCAATAGTGTAACATTACAGCATTACAATCTGAATAGTGTCTGAAAAGTGGTTTATTAAAAGCTCCAATACAATGGCGCGCTCTTGCGAACGCTCGCGAGCGCCGCACGTGATACCATATCGCGCGAGCGTGATGAGAATTGAGAGTAATCCTGGACCCAGCTCACACTACACTCCATCGAGTACACACTGCACACTGGTGCTCTACACTATGTACTATTGTACAGTCAGAGCTTATCCTTTTTTACCGTGTAAGTACGTTATGTCACGGACTACATATTATTATTCTTCTTAATAATGTTTAAAGTTAAACGATGGCTAAATACGTGTTTAAAATATTGCGTCTCTGTCTACAAGTATTAGCTAAAAAGTGACAGCATCTGTTTTAAGCATTGTCTGACTTAAGCCATCGTGTCGTGGTAAAGCAGTGTAAGCCCATGGTGATAGGTGAAGCGCACTATACGTCTTATCGCATATTAAAAATATGCTGTCTCTAGTTACAATGTTGATGTAGATATTGTGCAGTAAAGTAGATATTAAATAAATATTTACATACTAAAACTCAAAAGATTACAATAACAAGTACCAGAATAGCTTGACAAATTTTGAAAAAGATATTTTAATGTAACTACAGATTTTAATGAATAGTTAATTGGCATTCATTACATTTGCATGCCAGTTGTAACTTAAGACATGATTGTACTCCTTGTTAATACAATTGTCATCTTATATAACAATACAAATAAAGATTTTATTATTATTAAAAGAACTTGCATAGAGTTGGCACGTCTCACAGACACAGCAGCGCATTGCCAGAGCAGCGGGATTCGTAAACGGTTTCTCGTACAATTTATTCTGTCTGTATCTGCAAACTTAAGTTGTCCGATGATCTAGGAATGCGACTACGAGAGTCGTGTTTAAATTGGAAACGATCTTTGAAGTAAGGAGAACTGGTAAAACTGAAGCGTATATTTTATAGGGTGTATGTATTATTATTATTATCAAAGTTTTATATTTAACTCTCATTTCGATTCTTACTTACATTCACACAATAAACTTTTTCAAGCTTGGCGAAACCCGCGTGTGTTATTATATAGTGTAAATATATTGCAGGCAGGCAGTTGGAACAACTGATAGTTGTCTACAGGCGTAGTTGGATACATCGAATGTAAGTTTAATCATATGTTTTCATTTCATTTTGTTGTAGTATAGGTCTAATCTTAAACCGGTTGACACATTGTGCTGTTACAGTTTCTTCGGGCAGTTTATTCCCGAAGAAACTGCTATTATAGTATATTTTGTGTTTGTCAACATTGCTTTGAAGCTCTGTATGTCATTGTCGCCAAGGTTTTTATCATATAGACATAAGAATGAGAAAATATAACCGTTTCTATATGAAATTTATATTTCTTTCTATATAGGTACGTGACTCACGGGGTACCGGTAGCTCAGCGGTCACTGCATTGGACCGTTTATCCAAAGGTGGGTTCGATTCCCGTCGAGCTTCCTGAAGCTAGTTGATTTTTTCTACTAAAATTTTAAAACAAATATGTCAATGAATTTCTATAGTAATAATTTTTAGACGTGTTAAATTCGTTTTATAAAAGCTTTTACAAATATTGCTCCCGAATGTTTAAAATCCCTAGAACATATTTCGACATTCGTCGAGGTTATAAGTTTAATAAATCATTAAGTAATTAATTCAAGCGTCAATGTTTCCAACGCACACGAAATTGCTCGACACTTGAGACTGGTTTATTACAATGCCGTACGAACGACACCTTTAGAAAAAGTAACTCTTCACCATTAACGTTGTATAATGCTTTAATGGAACAACGTAAAATATAATTTATTTTACAAATGCCGTGGAAAATAAATTAGTAGTTCGTAATCGAGTGGAATCCATGTGTCTCAACGCCCGATCGGCGCAGTCGCGCAGCTCGAGTGTTGGAACGTGCTGGCAAATCGCGCGGTCGTGACTGGCATGCAGCGAGAGATACTATTTTATAATTTAATTTAGTTTTTGAAGGATTCGAAGGTAATCTAATGTTAATTAATTTGCTGCTAATTGAGCCCGGGTGATTATTAAAGTTACGTTAAGTTAATAAATGTCCTTATTCTGGGCAGCACACTTTGTCCACATCTTCCGATTGCCTGCAACTTAATCCCAGTAACTCATATACCTATCAAGGTCTCCGTCTCGGTTTACGTAATTGCCTGTCCACTCCGTGCATAAAGTTATAAATACAAAATGGTATCTACCTATATAAATAAAAATGAATCAGTGAAATGTATGTACGCGCATAACTTCCGATCGACTGCACAAAATTGGATAATTCTGTTTGTAATTGTGTTTGTTTTTGTCAGGACATGGTTTGTACAAAAGAAAATTAAAAGAAAAAAATATGTTTTTACTAAAATATGTTTTTTTAAATATCGTGATATGAAAAGTGAGTGAGTTGAATGTGACAGAATGACGTACAGTTCTTCAGCCAGCATTTGACAACTTCAAACGGCTAATACGTCATATGACACGGTACGTCATATCATAATATACATCAAATAATATCGGACGGCGTACGCGTAATGCAAGTCGAGTTCACAATCTTCGAAACAATGAGACTGAAGAAGAGCGAAGGCAGCGTTTGGAGGCAAACAGAATGAGTATTTCTCAAGGCAGATCTACCACGAACCCATACCAACGACTTCAAGCGAGAGGCAACTAACCTTCGTTTGTCTTTGATTTAGAAATATTTGTGGAAGTTCAGGGAAGGTTTAAAAACGGTAAGAAACATAAATAATAAGTAACGGAAAATACTAAAAGCGACAAATTAATTTTCCAATATAAAATGATTTGTTTGTTTTGTTGTCATGGAAACTGTCAAAGCGGTACAAAGTCCGCCGGGTCAGCTAGTATAATATAAATTATACGTAATTTTTTACTACGAACAAAACAAAATTTGTAAAATTGATTTGTAATTTCTTACGTGTAGATTCTTCTTACCAGAGTAGAAACTAACAAGCATTTGTACAGCCTTCTCGCACTATTCATGTGATGAGGCTAGAATGCAATTTCAGTAAAGCCTAGTTCATCAAAGCGGGCGGCACAATGGCCGGGACCTGTAATGGCGCTCGCGCCGGGCGGCGGGCGGCGCGGCGGGCGGATCGGCGGCGCACGTGCGCGCGCGTGACGCGAATGCGCGCGGACTCGTTACGGCGACTGTACTCCACGGCTGGTTTACTGCTCACTACTCAACCAATTGCGATTGCTACCCTTAATGCTATAAAATTATATGTCCCGGGTATGGATTATTATTAGACTTGATGAATTTTATTATTTTAGATTTTTTACACTCATGGTATCAAGGTTTTTAACCGCCTCTGTGGTCTAGTGGTTAAGGCCACCGGTCTCAGACCCAGAGGTCCCGGGTTCGATTCCCAGCGGGGGGTACATGTTTGTATACTCGGTTTAATTGGGTAAGGTTTGTTTGTCCACCTGGCTAGCTACCACCATCTTATCTAAATATGTCGCCATAACATCAATGTTTGTAGCATTGTTGTATTCCGGCAGCTAAAGATAAGATCGCACGAGCATCAGTAGTTGAGGATCCCGGGTGAAGTGCGCTTCCACCGGCGGCCTTTATCATCACTTAACATCAGGTGAGATGAAGGCACAGTGCTTACCAGTAGGTAACATATAAAAAATATATGAAAAAACTGTAACTCAACGGCTGGTTTACTGCTCACTAGATTGCCAGATAATTTATTGATATTACCTAAACTATCTGGCCCAGGTATTATGGTTGATGCATTTCTTTATCTTAGATTTTTTACACTTACAGTAAGAGTAGTGTTATTCAATGTCGTTGGACAGAGCCAAGACAGCATAGTTGGTAGTGCATGCACCTGACCCGGTTTGTCCGAAGGGCCGGCAGAGTGAGGGTGACTGACTGATGCTGCGTTGTTTTCACGCTGCACGAGTTGTCTTCACATCTGGACTTAATTTCCACTTAACATGAGGTAAAGAGGGGGTATTCTGTCGCTCTAATTATAAAACAGCGCGGGTTTAAATCCAGCTCGTCGAAAATACTTTCAACCCTTTTTAATTTTTTTAATCGGTCGGGTAGGCATTTAATTTTTTCACTGTATTTTGTAAATATTTAATTCAGCTTAAGCACAGCAATAAGCACTTAAAAATAATAAGTAAAAATTTACTATGGCGTTGTGTTATCAAAGTGGTATTTCATCTGTAAAGAAGAATCTGTATAGCATAGCCAATCGGTTCCAATAACCGTTGGATAGATGGCACTACTGATGCTAAAAAGCAGTCAAAAATGAAAGCAGTGCAAGACTGGTCAGTGTAGCCCGGATTGCGTAAGACCAAGGTTCAACATCTGGCTGGATCGGGTAGGTATTTAATTTTTTACTGTATTTTACTGTATTTTACTTTTTCACTGTATTTTATAAATATTTAATTCAGCTTAAGTGCAGCAATTAGCACTTAAAAATAAAAAGTAAAAGCTTAATGGGAGCAGTTTTTGTTGCGCGATCGACTTGTGTTCTTACAAGTTAAGTAACTTTCGCAACGCCGAGCAAACTGATGGGTAACTCTATCTCTCTCTGGGTTGGACCGATTATGAAGAAAATAGGTACACCGAGTTCCTGTGATAAGTTTTGTTGACGTTATGATAAATCTGCCCTGCCTTTTATATTACTTTATTTATATTAATATCTTAAAACAATTTAATCAAATCTAATAAATTTTGCAACCATATTATTTTTATCGCAACAATAAAGTATTGCGCAAAGTCTACTTAAAAAAAGTACTTTCTGTGTTTTAGAAGTTTTCTCTTACGGTTTCTTTAACGGTCTATTTTCTCGTTAATAACAAGAAAACGACTACCCACGTCTCTGCTGATTGGATTAAATTACTTAAGCCGAGTCCATCCAGACGGGATTATATTTTCCTATTAATGAGACTTGTTACTTTTGTGGATATAAACACAATATTTATTAGACAAAAAGCTTTATTTTAATAGAACTTATTAAACATTTTATTAAGTAATTAACAAAGAAATTTAAACGAGGAATAACGCCAACTAATTAGTAAAAGGATTCATACCTTCTTTATACCCAACGTTTCGACCGAGTTACATCGACCGTGGTCTACAATTACGTATACAAGCCTTATTCTGGTTGTTTACCAACGGCGAAGAACGACGCGGTTGTCTTTTTACAAACACTGGGTTCCACGCTGAAGATAGTTTGTGGCCGTCTTCTCGATTGAAATTATTAGGGTAATTCTTTATTTCAATCGCTTCACCCCTACTCTAGAATAAACGTGGCGATATGTGGAGAGTACTTGCGTACGGTAAAATTAAATCTTGTTATCTGTGCCTCGTTCTAGTAGATGTTCTGCAATCGCTGATTTATGAGACTGCCTGCTCTTTACAGCTGCGATATGTTCTTTGAACCGCTCATGTATAGTCCGCTTTGTTTGGCCTACGTAGGAACTAACACAGCTGCAGTCTATCTCGTATACACCTGGTGTTTGAAGTGGCAAGACATCCTGCGGAATGCCCACGATGTTGTTCACCTCTATGTCAAGAGTAAATATCGTCGGTATGGAGTATTTATGCAATATAATTATGGCCAATCTTGTCTGTCACTCCTTTAACATAAGGCATGTTGGCTGGTTGCCTGCTAAATAAGGGATGCTTGTAACTTTTTGTGGGCTGTTTCCGTTTTCCATTGACTCGTTATCCGTTTTTCTTGAATACTTTCTGAACATGATCCAGCTCACGCTCCAAATGTTCAGGGTCACAGAGGTCAAAAGCTCTGTTGGTCAAAAGTGACGTCATCACGGATTGCAACTGTCGAGATTGGTGATGTGAGGTAGCGTGTAAGTATCTGTCCGTGTGCGTGGTCTTTCGGTAGACACAGTAGGATGAGGACCCGTTGGATCTCACGGTTATCTTTATAATAATAAATAAAATAAATAAAATTCTAGAGTAGTGTTAGTTATCTATTACACAATTATTACACAACAATGTCGATATGTCTGTTAGTTGTACACAACAATGTCGATATGTCTGTTAGTAGTGTTAGTTAATGAATCTCGTTAGGTATGTATATCGTTTTTTAGATACAGCTATACACAAAGTATGTAGGTATATAAAATATAGTGAAACAATTAAATGCCTACCCGACCCAGACAGGAATCGGACCTGGGTCATCCGCAATCCGGGCGGGCGACTTCGCTGACCATTATGCTACCGGGAAGGCTGACGTAAGCATTGAATTCTTTCACTGCTTTGATTTTGACTGCTTTTTAGCGGCAGTAGTGCCATCTATCCAACGGTTATTGCAACCGATTTGCTATGCATCTTTACAGATGAAATACCAAATATTTGGTAACACAACGCTATAGTATTTTTTTTTCCAAAATAAAATAAAATTTATAAAGTAAGTTAGTTGTTAATTAAAAATGCCAGCCACCTCATTTTATTGCACAATTTTTTTTTATTTGCTAACGTTATTTAATCGGTTTTTATTATCGGAACGATCACAAACTTCGCAGCAGAAATCCAATCAGTATTGAGAACTGATACTTCCAACTACAGCGAAGGTACCTCTCCCGAAATAAGTGTAATGAAATCGTGTTCCGGGAACTGACAATACCCCTCGCTGGTAATCCGCTTCCCGCTCTGAAACCGTTTTGTTGTTACAACACGATGAAAGAACAATAGTCGACACTGTGAGTGAATCTTTAGTTACATAAAAGAACCTCTGCAAATTCTCTTTTAAAAAGTAACGTTTATTCGATAAAGGCGGTTGTTATAGCAGTGTCAAAAGTCCTGTGACAATGAAAATGCCGACTGAGGTAAGGATATCAGCAAACACTTCCCAAAAAAAAACAGCCTAACTCTTCTCGAAATTATATAACATATATATTGTGGTTTTTTAAGGATTTTTCTTTATGTTAGTGAGTCGGCGTTCGTACATTATGGCTAGCCTAATAAAAAAACGCACGGTGGCGCCACAGCCGCATTAAAAATAAAAATAAAATTATTAATTGACTCACATAGAACAAAAAATGGTACAGGTACTAAAAACTAGTGGCACTGAATGGCTGGCATTGAATCCTTCAGCATTATTGCGAGGAACCGGATTGGCAGGTTGCGTTTTGCAGCAATCATGTCAATGCCCATGTAGACGGCCATATTTCCAATAATTTTTATTCGAATGTAAACATAAAAATAAAAATAAAAGAGGTGGTAGAATCCTGCCCAGAAACTGACTGGAGTACGACCCAAATACCTTTTTTGCCGCCAAACAGTATTGCTTTGCAATGTTGTGTTCTACTTTGTCTTGTACTAGATCCAATTAAATTACAGGGCAGAGGGGCAGCCCCGTGCGCGTGCGTAATAAGCTTACGAGAGCGTCTATCGGCTGCGGTGCTCACTTTCTATCAGGCGGACCATAACCTCATATTATGGCGGCACATTAAATAAATAAAATAAATGATGTGAAAGGTTTTTTAACCGGGAATAATGCAAACTACTATGTCTAGGATACTTAGACATACTTTTAGTCAGCCCGTGACCAAGACCGGTGCAACTCGGTCGAATCGTCGGGTATGTTGTATGTATGTTTATGATACCTTTACATAGTAGTTTGCGTTAATCCCCGTTATAAAACCTTTGATTAAAATGGAACCCTAAAGTTTAAAAGTGTATAAGTGATGTGGTTAAAACGACATCCAAATACTATTAGCAAAGTCTCTAGATAATGATTTAATTTGCGAATAATTAAACAAATATCACAATGCGTACTAATTAAAGTCTCTGGCGCCGCTCACGAGGCGGACCTATAATTAAATTCGGTCTTGTTTACCCGTCGCGACAAATTACGCTCGATCCACCACCATTCACGGATCGCGGCAGTACGCTAATTACATTATTATAGTGCCTATACGCATTACCTACGCGACTGTTAAAGTTTATATTTTAACAAAAAAGTCGTAAGGCACACTAGCGCCACCAACTGATAATTTGACAATTACTAACGGACCGGATCTTTTTTTAAACATTGCGTACCGTCCGACAACCGGAAATCATTCATAGTATTTATTTAATAATTGAGCACTACTTTTTGTTGCGTGGTTTATTCACAAACACTATCGCATTTATTCACAAACAATGGCCACTGTTGGTGTTAGCGAATGAATAGAAAAACAAACCTAAAAGTAGTCCACAATTATTAAATAATAGATGTTTGCCTAGTGTCGGAAGGTCCGCAATGTTTGAAAAAAATCCAGTTTAGCAGTTATCAAATTAAATCCATTGGCGGCGCTAGTGTGCCTTACCCTTCGCCTTAAGTACATCATTGATCTATTGAGTTCTAAGTCATCATTTGTTTGTGTTGTGGCGATACGAGTATAACCTTTTTTTATTTATATTTTTTTATTTGAAAATTGTTTTTATTCAATGTTATTGTTTGAAAATACAAACAGGTCAGGATCGTTCTACGAATCCAGTTGATACTTATTTTTTATAATAAGTAATCAGGAATTTACGTAGGTAGTTAACGTACTAAGTACCTTTTAACTGGCTCGTGTTTTTAAACAATACCAAAATGTAGGGTACGTGACGATTAATTAAACCTTGTCCTTGCTTTCTAGAATTGGTTGTTACTTGTACTAGTCATTACTGTCTTGTGGCACTGGTTATTAGAATATTAAATTGCCAAATCCTGTCACGTTACTATCTAAAGCCGTTAAAGTCTAGCTACTTCTATTAAAACATAATTTTAGTTTAATATTATATTATAGAGATGCCTCGATGGCAGACTGGCAAAGCGCTCGGCCCGCCTCGGTTCAATCCCCAGCTCGGGCAAAGAGAGTTTCGAATTTTTCAATGCATAATCCGGGTTTATGATCACCAAGTGCTAACCAACTCGCATTTGGCGAGCGTGGTGATTAAGTCAATACCCATCAATTGTAGCGATTACTTGATTTCAATGATGGAGATCTTTGCCCAGCAGTGGGAGGGTATATAGGTTAATTTCTTACTTACTTATTATAGTAATCTACAATATGGAAACTGTACCTTGTAAAATAGGTAGCGAGGTTTAAAATAAAGCTATAGAACGCAATATCTACAATGCTATCTGCATTGTAGATATTGCGTTCTAACAACCAAAATGGAATGTTATATAAAAACAAAATATTGTCTGGAGCGAAGGTTGCGCTCTTTTACGATGTTCCAAATTTGAGTAAGTCGAACCGGAGCAAGTTTCGAATTGGGCGGATGCGGGGATCGCGCAAAAAACACAAAACCAACTCGGAACAAACTGGAAACAATCTAGATGAATTCACGGCTCGTAGCGACTCAATCAGATATGCAGATTCCACGACTAGAGAATACCTACTTTTTCTTCGGAATTTTTACTTTGTTAGCAACTAAAAATGAGAATGCGAGAAACTTCTTTGCGCGATGATTCCATTTTATGCGGCGAACATTTTCCAATCAAATTTAAGCTGTGGGAGTAAATTGTGCGGAGCTTTTATTGCAATTTACTGGAACAGTTTATATGATATACTTACGAGTACTTATAAGAAGCACGTACCTACACTCAACTCGATGTTAGGAACTATTTAACCTAAAGTCACATTTTTTATTAAAGATTTAAGAACTCTTGGGCTTCTAGATCTACCGAATGTGTACTTCATTTATCATCTAGCGGCGATAGTATTTTTTATATATTTTAATAATAGGTTGAATTTCAGTTAATCCTTAAAGGAAAGAAAGATAATACATAAGCATAGTAAGTGTAAGTAAAATATATGCCAGAAACCAAGGTTCATTACATAGCTCGAGCAAGCCTCTGACGTTTGACAACCAGCACTCATTATACAATATAAAATGTTCGTAATCGTTCGTCGAGTTACTTGGTGTCAAACATATTTAAATTTTATAACGCCGGCCATAAACCATTCACCGACACACTTTTGAATGCACCAATGTATCCTGGACTCTCCTTTTCGTGGTAACTAAAGGGATTTTTCACCAAGATATATTTCTCGCAACAGTGGGTGAAACACCAGTATCTCCATGGTACATTGTAGAGCGTTGTATGTGCTTTATTTTATAACTTAACGCATTGTAAAGCAGTGTATAAAGCGCTAGCTGTGTATAAAGCGCAACAAAATTATGATGCAAGATTATGTTAAAATAAATGATTGTTAATAATATTATTTAGTCTAGAAGAAATATAAAAAATTATACAAGAATTTTTGAAATGTAATGAAAATAACTACCGAAAACAACATTTTACACAAGGAAAATAAGAGCCATTAGCATTTTAAATAACGGAATAAATGAGATACAACATATAGGTTTGTAAGGTATTTACGGCTATGGGCGTTGTTGCCTGATTCAAAGAAGGGGCTACTTTTAGTTTGTAAATAACAAATTTAAAGCCCCTTATTTCATCATCACAGAATTCATCGCAAAAGTTAAAGTTCGCAGCGGTCAGTTACAGGGTGACCAAAAATGTATTGTCAGTTTCCCTCCTTTTTTTGAAAGAGATGCTATGTTGTTGGTCCCTGCTGCTTACAAAACCTTGTAGTCTTAATTAACATACCATGCCAGAAGTTTCAATGAGCGGGGCGACTTAGAGTACTACTACTAACCATCTTGAGAGATGCCCTTGGGTTTTCCGCTCTCGTCATCCGAGTACAACAAAAAGGAATGGAATGTAAAAGGATGCTGGCGTGAGAAGCTTCGGAAAAGCTCTAGGAATTGTTTGGCTTGAAGAACCATAAGTTACTTGTCTCCCAATTCGATTCCCCGGTTACTCAGTAGATAAAAGGAATAAGTCTAACAAGTATTAGAGTTGATTGGAAAATATGGTGCTAATTATATTAATTCGTAAAAGTGAAGAGGAAAATCGCACTATTACACTATCGCCTCGGTGACCGAGTGGCAGAGCGCTCGGCCCGATACACAAAGATCCTGGGTTCAATTCCTAGGTCGGGCTTTTGCCCGACATTTTTGTATTTCGGATTTTTCGATGCATAGCCCAGATTTGTGATCACCAACCCACATTTGGCAAGCGTGGTGATTAAGCCATTACCTATCAATTGTAGCGATGACTTGATTGCAATGATGGAGACCTTTGCCCAGCATTGGGACAGTTATAGGCTGTTTACTACTTACCTACTACACTATTATATAAACGTTTTTGGGGGTTAATCTTACTCGCGTCCGTAGGTTTACCCTTGAGACCCTACACGTGACCCCTGGGTGGTACTAAATGAGTGACACTGCCTGAGTGGTAAAGCCATGCTGCGTTGCAGCACGAAATGGGCCGGCTCGTCCGGCGTAATACCTATAATATCACAGAATATCGGCATGAAACAATGGCACTCGTTGCTGGTGTGTTTCGTCCGGTGAGTGAAAGTACCAGAGGCCCATCTCTCACCCCTCCCTTTTGGTCACTCATTTGATGTACGATCTTTTCAAAACTTGCTTAACTTCAGCAACAGACCGAGCGCGTTAACCACCGCGCCATCAAGCTCCTCCTTACGCTTCTTCGCTATAATTTATTTTTTATGGGCCGCAATAAACTCAACATCCTGAATGATATAAATTCCCGATGCTACGCAACATTTATCATTAATCACCAAATAGGATACATCTTTTATCCAACGAGAAGTAAACAAATCGTATTAGCCGCGCGCTCGCCGCGGTTTTATTGGAGCCACCGCGTCATTCATAAATAACATCCTTTCCTTTCGCGATATTGAAATATTGTATAGTCTGTTTTTTCGCAACAACATGTAAGAATTGCGCGTACAATAGATTAAACGATTTCTTCTATTGTAACTCGTTTGAAACTATGCACATTTTATTTCGCGACCGCCGCACCGCCCTCCTTGGTAATACATTCGCGTACCTCTATGCGATATTCATAGTCACAGTGGTGTTGGTGTGGTGCAGATGTTACAATATTATGTAGTCAGGTAATCGTTCGAACGCCAGTCGAAGTAGCAATTGTACTTTTTTTTTAACGGCATTTGAGGAGCACTTGGTCTTCATCTTATGCCTACCTGGTGTTAAGTGATGATGAGACCGAAGGTATACTTTACTAATGAGGAACTTGCTATCTTATCAACTGTCTCTCTTCTTATCAACTGTCTCTCAACTCTCGGGTAACTGATTGAACTGATTGATAATAAATTTACCCCCGCTAGCAATCGAATCCAGGACCTTTGGGAAAAGTAGCTTTGGGTCTGAAACCGGTAGTGTTCACCATTAGACTACTGAGGTGGTTATGGTGAAAGCTAGGCAGGCAGGCTAATCACAAGCTGTGTTACTACCAACCAAACTGAATGCAATAATAATTGTACTTACCCCTATTCTGTCCAAGTTCCGAAAAGTTAAATTGAAAATCTCCGCAAGTTTCAAAGTTTTTCTAACCCTGATAACCATTTATCATCGCCGCATTCTTTTACGTGATAAATAAGGTTACAAAATGCCTCAATAGTTCAGTGGTTACACCTCCCAATCTCAGATCAGTTGAGACACACACTGGGTGTACTACTAACTATGTATGACACAACGACGGGAGCTGAAGGATTAAGGAGCTGAGGAGCGATAGATGATGAATAATGATGATATTTGGGACTTACTTGGCGAGCTGACGTTGACGGCGTAGCCACGACACGACTGTCGTGGGGATGGAGCTGAGCTGGTAGAAGTCGCTTATTTCGCGCACATACACACACACACACGCGCACACGCACTTTATGAAGGGTTGTACCGGCCGGTAGGCAATTTACGAGTAGTTCTAGAAGGTTAGAAGGTTCTGAAGCGGAGAGCTGATGGTACAATTATATTTCTCTATGACATGGCTGATCGAATCGGCTTGTGCTGAACGACGCGACGTCACAGGCGGGCCGATCGTTGAGAACTCAGTGTACCGAATGCACGCCTCACACACATTCGCTTTGCCGTCGGTTTGTGCGGCGTATCTTTTATTTGATTGAGACCGTCGCGTTTCTGGCGCGATCATCTTATATTATAACTTCTTAGGTATATTATGGTAGTCTTTAAAAAATTCATAAGAGCCCTTCATTTTACAAATCAATTTTTTCTTTTGAAGCTCTAAACATCTGTGCCTAAAGATAAGGCTATACGATAGTCTAAATTATAGTGCTTCTGACCCGGCACGTCTGAAGGTGCGGATTCAATTTCCTGGCAAACATTTTTAACACTTATCCGATATCTATTAAAATAATTTTATATTATGTAAGTATCACACTATCGAAAATAACAGATTTTCATTGAAATACTACGAATATATGACAGCTAGGAAGCAAGTGGTCTGTATTCCATCGTTGTTAAAGTCCATACCGCCACTGTGGTCTAGTGGCTAAGACCCAGAGGTCCCGGGTTCGATTCCCAGTGGGGGGTACATGTTTGTGTACTCGGTTTAATTGGGGATATAGAGGGGAGATAGGGCTTGTTTGTCCGCCTGGCTAGCTAGCAACTTATCTAAATATGTCGCCATAACATCAATGTTTGTAGCATTGTTGTGTTCCGGCAGCTAGAGATAAGATAGCCAGTGCCTCACTATTTGAGGATTCCGGGTGAAGTGCGCTTTCATCATTGGCCTTATCATCACTTAACATCAGGTGAGATCAAAGCACTTGCTTACCCGTAAAATATTTTTTTTTTCATCAGTTGTTGACCCCTATTTTAATTATTAAAGGAAAAAAAAAGACATTCTCTGGCTCCTATCGAACACTAGTGCCACTTTACTACAAGACACATTAGCTTCATACTCTTATAATTTCAAGAAAATTTTATAGCTACACCACAATTCCCGCCGCGATCGGGCGCTTCATCTGAACGAAATCCTTTGAAATACTCAACTCAGCTCGAATTCAATCTTGAAACGCTAACTAAGAAAGTTAGAGAAGATCTCCAGGAATTCTGCGGGAATGCCCGCGGATTTGCCCGGGAAAGAATGTCGCTGCAGCCGGCCATAAAGCGGCGCTTACAAGTTGCCGCGTAACATTTCTTACTTTAATTCTAGCATTAACCGTAGATAGGGTATCTAACTTGACTAATACAGGAAAATCGTTATTATTATTTTGTGATTCTGATGCATTATTTCGCACTTAGAAAGTTGGGACTTCCTAACTTGACTTACTAACTTTTAGTCGACATTACATGGTTCATTATCACATTACCAGCTCATTTTATGTCCTGACTCTTATTATTTTAGGGCACAAGCCTTCCATATGGATGAATGGGTGAACGGGCCAATGTTTGCTAACGACTACTAATGCAGCCGGGACCAACGTATTTACATACCTTCTGAAGCACAGAAATCTCGAGATGAAACATTTTTGGTCACCCATCCGATGACCGGTGTTTACGAAAGTTGCTTAACATTAGCAATCGCAGGCCGGGCGCATTATCCACTGACGCCATCGTGATTCTTTTGGTAAAGCTCCATTACATGGTTACAGTGACATGAACCCGCGCCATTTTCGTAGCCATCTTATCCTTTCACTATGCCATGCCATCATGTGCCATCGGTGCGCAAATTATGACATGACCATCAATTTTATTATTCATCTTAAGGTAACGTTTTCTCATATTGCGACTAAATACCCCATATGATATGATATATGATATATATATATATATATATACCTATATATATGATATTACTGCGATAAAGCCTAATTTGAATCGGAATAAGCGTTTTGAAATGCTCTGCTACCAGGTACAGTCGATAAGGAAAATCAGTAAACACAAGACATTTTTTTTATTCCTTACGGATAAGCACTTGGCCTTGTTATGTGATGTTAAGGCCAAATGTAGAAGTACATTTCACGCGGAATCCTCAACTACTGAGGCACTGGCTATCTGATCCCTAGATGCCAGAACATAACAATGCATTTAACATTGATAATTATTATGGCGACATATTTAGATAATTCCGAAAGACGTATTCCGACAAAGAAAGTAAATAATCTTAAGAGCGTTTGTAAACTTCTTGTTAAATTAAGACATAGCGAGACGACTGCTGGTCGAACCAAGCTTGCAATTCATCATATTATGATAAGAAGATTCCACTTACCTGCCGCTCTCGAGTTGGGTGCTCGCGAGCCCTCGTGTCATCTAAGTTAACTGACACATCGTTAGTTAATCGCAACTAGTGATGTGACAGCAACCTAGTTATAACGTCTCGCTGCAATCCTTTGCGGTGGTTTTAAGACTTTTAAATATAAAGGTATTTTAATTGACGAGAGTCTAAAGTTTTAAAGACTCATTCATTCATCTATTCATATATTTGTAGCGTCAGCTCGTACTTTGTATCTAGAGCACACACGTTACTCACTCACTGTTTCCAGCTGACACACATACTTACATGGTTTTCAAAAGTTTACGCGACAGTACACATTGAAATGAAACAACTTTTACGGATCTACTCGCGTTTATTTTACACATTACATTTTAATCTTCGTCCTGACGTTTCGAACCCTTTGCAGGGTTTGCTAATTTCAATAGAGAAGACGGTTGGAATCTAACACCAGCCTGGGATCCCATCATACAAAATATGAAATCCCAGCACCAACACCATATTGCTAGACTAAAAGATACTGTAAGCTCTTTCTGCGTAAAACGGAACGCACCTAATTAAATTTAAATGAGGGATACAAGCTACTAACTAATTATGAGACGACCAACACCTCAGTCTCCCTGTGACCACGGACCCTGCAATGGGTTCGAAACGTCAAGATAAACATTAAAAAGTAATGTGTAAAATAAACGCGAGTAGATCCGTATAAGTTGTTTCACACATACTTATTTTAATTAAAGCGTTGGTAATAATTAGTATAAAATATGTAAAGTGAAGTAAAGTAAATAGCCTATACTGAACTGTCCCACTGCTGGGCAAAGGCCTCCATCATTGAAATCAAGTCATCGCTACAATTGATGAGTAATGGCTTAATCATCACGCTTGTCAAATGCGGGTTGGTGATTACAAACCCGGGCTTATAAACCGGCAAATCCAAAAAACGTTTAGCCACTCAGCCACCGAGTCGATAAAAGAATATTCTTAGCTCTCTTCTCATAAACTAATTTTTCATTTGTTTACAATACATTTTATGCAAATAACACGAATGGCCGATGTCTCTCACGAAGGTACATTTTTAGTAATACCTACCCCCTGACTATGAGCTCTTATAGCAGTATTATTGCAGTTGTGGAAAAGAGACGCGAGTATATTCGCCGCTACACGCGTCTCGTTTTCACAACTGCAATAATACTGCTATAAAAGCTCGTGGTTACACCCCTGTTCGTGTCTCATTCTACTTGCAAAGGACCGCATTCGCCACAGTTCCGCGACACGGAGAGGTTCACCAGCAAAGGTAGAAACTTAGTCTTAGTTCCCACCAGCGCGTGATCCAACTCTCGGAGGCATCCTCTTTATTGGGTTACCCCGAATTACGGCAAGTTGCGTTATTAGCACGCGAGACGTTACTTGAACCAAATTACCGGCTCCCGTGTTGTAATTAATTAACGTTAATATAATAGGCCGCCGCGATGTTTTCTGCGGAGGTTGCGACGTGGGGCTGGCAACTCAGCTTTTAATACCAAATGGGAGTTACTTGCAATGTATTATTGTTATGTATTGTTTGCCAGATACAGTACCTAGCTATTTTCCTATTTATTAGTAAGATATGTCAGTAAGAAACTGTTATCCATATTAAATATATAGATAATAAATAAATTAAAAAAATATATTGTAAAGACAATTAGTTGAATATTGTTATATACATATTGTACTCTTTCTTACCGATCAAGGCCAGTTTTTCAACAGTTTAATCTAATTTTGAAACAAAACTTTTTTAGTATATGTATAGAGAGCTGGTACTGGTTGTAATTTATGAACATAGAATGTTTATACTTGTGATAATAGCTGTTTTTATCTTATATGACCATGAGGAATTTAATAGCGCAGTGATTAACGCGCCTAGTCTTGCTAAAGTTAAACAATTTTCACAAAGGCCGGTCACCGATGGGTGATCAAAAATGTATCATCTCGAGCTCCTCCGTGCTTCGGAAGGCACGTAAAGCCGTTGGTCCCGGCTGTATTAGCAGTCGTTAACAACCACCAATCCGCATTGAGCTTGCGTGGTGGTTTATGCCCTATCTCGCTATTCATCCATAGGGAAGGTCTCATGCCTCAGCAGCGTGACATAAAATGAGCTGGTGATGATGATGATGAACCTTGGATAATATTTCAATTCTGTGCTTTAATAAAAAAATATCTATACTAATATTATAAAGCTGAAGAGTTTGTTTGTTTGTTTGGTTGGTTTAACGCGCTAATCTCAGAAACTACTGGTTCAAACTAAAAAAAATATTTTTGTGTTGAATAGTTCATTTATTGAGGAAGGCTATAGGCATCACATCGAAGGCATTACAGCCACATCGGAAGGCATTACACACGCTATGACTAATAGGAGTGGAGCAGCAATGAAAAATGTTGCAAAAACGGGAAATAACGCGGGTGAATCCGCGGGGCATATATTATAAAAAGCTGTCCATACAAATCTAACATAAAACTTTGCTGGACCATAATTAAGTCAGTATTTTAAAAACTAAAATCCAGTAACACATTTACGTCAGTTTTATTATTCTGTAAATAGCGAGAGCAATGCCGCTACATCGCGTTCCGGACACAACCGGGCTTTAATCCGGCGATCTGTCCGGACGCGGGCGGACACTGTCCGACAGTTAACTTCGTTTGCTTTGTCTTTGATATGGACGGTAATTTCATTTACCAATGTTACTACTCTATGCATGTGCTTTGAGATCGGCCATGGATAGTCGGATGGGTACTTCCGTGACGCCTATTTACGTTGTAAACATAATTCTATTAATATCAGAGAAGGTACACTTCTGAAACTTGTGTATTTTTTTGGTAACACAAACTGCGATTCGAATTCGATTCGTGAAGTAAAATACCATTAAAAAAGTAAATGACTTTTATTTTTTTTTTATTTTAGAAAATTTGACCTCACATTTCACCTCTCCAAAGTGTAATGTATGTAGTGATTGAGTAAACTTTCGATGCAATAAAGTTTATTTATAATAGAGATTTATATTCTGTTTAGTTTAGTGAAACCGTTGTTTTCAATTAACAATCCCAAAGCAGAATTCACAACCATAATAAATACTATGGAGTGTTTAAACGAAGCGAGTAATCGCCAGCGAATCCTCGGAGGAGTTAATTCTCGTATTTAGCGTGCGCAGGCAACCGTATAGTTTTTGTGAGCAGCACAATTTTGACTGAGTTGTTTGGATTGCGGCCAGTGGGCTTTGTTTTTATTTGTTTGTCGGACCACTCGCGTGTCCAAATAATGTATTCTCCAGCCAGACCGCATGCGACGCAGTCGGCACTCCGTTCACAGATACAGACACGATGGTGCAAAAGCCTCCAATTCCCCACAATCCGAGCTTTGCAGTCTTACTGTTTGTTTCAGGTTTCCAACGATATGTGGATAACCCTGCTATACACAATTTTTAAGTTTTACACTGACACCCTCTACCAACCGTTAGGTTTTACAAAAGATTCAACCGGTTTGCACAAGGAATCATCTGCGTCAGGTCATAACGCCAAATCAGGACACATCAAAGCGCATCCTTCATCCAGAACTCATAAGACTAGTGTCTTAAACCAGTTGCCCCCTGGACATGTATAGTCCACTTCCATTTCTCCAGATAGGTGACCGAAGCTGTCAAGCGTGTTTACTTCTCGTTGCAAGGATAGCACAACTCGCAGTCTCCACTGCTCGGGTCTTCGACTGGACTGCGCAGGACATCGATATGTGGACAGTATGAAGTAGTTTAAATTAATTAACTTGAGTTTGAGTGTGGTCATAGGGGGAGGATCATCTCTTAAGAAGCTTCTTAATGTCAAGCTACAATAACATGTCATCAATCAAGTGCTTCTTTTCAAAGTATAATAAGTTGTAATAGTTAAACTGAGCCTCGTCTCTAAATTTCTATTCTGCACTAGGAGCCATCATGATGATTCTGCCTTCTTTCTTAAGCATATCATTGTTCATACACCTATCACCTTTCTGTTTCCATACATAAACATGCATAATCTTGACTCTTTACGCAACATTGATACACTCCTCTTCATTAAACTTAATATATGTACCAAACCAATCGATTCCCTTCCAGCTTCTTTGTCCCCGGCGCCAGTTTCAAACTTTATTCTAATGAGAATAATTTCACCGAGAGAAGTCATGACAAAGATGATTTACCTTACATATTTGTAATGTGATATACGTACATACAATGTTGTTGGCGTCATGTTTTAGTTCTGTTAAGTTAGTTTGTTTTGTTCTGTAAAGGTTTTGCGCTCTTTTAATTGTTCAATTAATCCAGCTATTTTTATTAAACAAATAATTAAGCCTAATTCAGTGAACGCTCAGCAGTCAGAGTATTAAACTGGTAATCCTAGGGTCGTGAGTTCGATTCCGCTCAAGTTTCCTGAGATTAGTTGCTAAAAAGCATTTAAAAAATAAAATAATATAAATATTATTCAGGGATTTTCTTCTAGTCATATATTGAGAGTCTCTAATAATATGTTGGATTATTCAAAGCTTACGCAACCTATGAAGATACGACAATCAAGCCTTTATGCAACACCAGGCGCATCCTACTTAATGTAAATAAAAGTACAAGCAAAAAAAGATCAGAATTAAACCAATTTCCAATTGAAAAGTTTTAATTTATTTAGACTGATCAGACAGAACTCTTAAAATTTTACATTATAAGTTTTATATTACAACGTTTTTGATTTGATTCTGTGATCAAAGATTCTGAATTGGATAAAGTTCAAAGCGACCACGACATGATTACAAAGCCTTTAGGCTTGTGGGCTTCAGGTTTTAGCAAATGGTGCGATTTTCTCGAAACGGTTGCGTATGATGGAGTCTATAAAATAAATCTGATTTCAATGCATTGTAAATTTATTTAGGTCATTTAAAAAATACAGGTTCACAATATTATTAAATGAAATCTTTAAAATTTTTCATGATTTCCAGGTGTTGCCTCGCTAATCAGTAGCTGCAAAATCAAAGATTGATGCTAGCAAAAATATTTAACTACATTGTGGGCTTACTCAAAAGGTTAGCAGGACTTTTAAACGCGTTGAATTAATTGAATTTAATCGCCTCTGTGGTCTAGTGGTTAAGACCACCGGTTTAGACCCAGAAGTCCCGGGTTCGATTGCCAGCGGGGGGTACATCTTTATGTACTCGGTTTGGTTGGTGGTAGGACTTATTTGTCCGCCTGGCTAGCTACCACCATCTTATCTAAATATGTCGCCATAACATCAATGTTTGTAGCATTGTTGTGTTCCGGCAGCTAGAGATAAGATAGCCAGTACCTCACTAGTTGAGGGTCCCGGGTGAAGTGCGCTTCCATCATTGGCTTTATCATCACTTAACATCAGGTGAGATCAAGGCACTGTGCTTACCCGTAAATATAAAAAAAAAAAAATTGAAACATACCAATTTCATTAAAAAAAGGAGCTCGATGGCGCAGTGCTAAACGCGTTTCAGTCCGGTCTTCGGATGGGTAACGAAAAATTAATCATCCTTGTGCTGCCGAGGGCACGTAAAACCGTTGGTCCCGGCTGCATTAGCAGTCGTTGACAACCATCTATTCGAACCACAAATCCGATCACACCATCTGGACCCGCGTGGTGGTATAAGGCCCGATCTCCCTATTCATCCACAGGAAAGGCCGCGCCCTACAGTGGGGACATAAAAAGAGTTGATGAAGATGATGAAGTGAGCACTTCGTGTTTACACTTTAGTGCGCTTCCATCTTTTGGTCTTACCGTCACTTCTCATAAGGTAAAAAAAAGCCGCAGGAAAATGGATCTGCACAATTATCCCAACGATTGGGATTAGGTACATTATCGCTCGCTAACGAGCCTCTTGGGAAGCTGCTGCCCCATAACATTATTATTAGATCTGGTTTAACCTTTGGCGGTCACATTCCATATTTTGTGTATATTATTATATCGTAGGATAACCGGACAAATCTAATAATTGCAAAAATTTGAGGACAATTGCAAAGGACCGTTTTTTAAAGACAGTTGAAATTTTCACGCTGACTTGCTGATCTTGAGGTCGATTGATTGTTTAGAATATGGCATTCCACAATTAAAGTTTTACCAAGATTAATTCACTACAAATCCATTTAAATTTCAAATAAATTTACATAATAGATCACTTTTTGTTATACTGTCATTCTCTCTTATGTCATTTATCTTGACGAATACTGTATCACTTGTTTTCTATTTTTTCATTTAATGTATCTGAGACTAATATAATATTGTCTGGAACTTATAATATAACAAGGGAATTGGTATGGCATGACATCCTTTGTAAGCAAAAAGAAAAACCCAATGCAATCAAACAAGCAATGGCCATTACGGAGGTTTATAGCAACGTTGATTTTAAAATACAAACAAAATTTCGATGCAAACAAATATCGAACACATCGGTGATTCAAGTATCGAGTGAAAATATTTGTTGTCCGGTCGTTGTACGTTCGCTAAACAGACAGGTTTCGGCGTAGCACACAAGTTTTCCGTAGCACATAGGTTTTCCGTAGCGCAGCAGCCTCTGGAGATACGCGGGATTGTGAATTCGCCACGCTACGTCGGATATTATCACTATTCTGTTGTTTACCGAAATGTTTGCTTTGCAGTAACGATCTTTAGATTCATGTTTTGTTACCATCGTTAGATTTAGCTTTCCAGTTGCTTTGGTGTTATAGATGTACGAGTATGTTCTTTAGGAATTTTAGTTTTTCGAACTTGTTTGTGTAGCAGAACGAAAGCAGAATTGTGCACTACAAACTTTATGTAGATAAAACAATAGTTTGAGACTTGTTATTATAGTAAAATTATTTTGTTTTTCATAATGTTTAAGGCCCGATAAAATATAGTGGTTTCAATATTTCATACATAGGTATTTACGGAGTTAAAATCAAAGTATATAAATGGCAAGTTAACTTCGTCGTTGCAAATGCTGTGCACATATAATATTCATAATTACTAGCCATGTTTCCTATAATTATTACACTATAAATGTACCTTGTTTATGATGTTGATGCGCCCTCAATTAATAAATAAAAATTAAACTTGCTTTCTATATATCACCGTGAACTAATCTCATTCAAGTACATGTACTTTCGCTAAACAGACAGTATAGATAAGTCGCGGCATAGGACATGTCCTATGCCGCGACTTATCTATACTCTATACCTATAAATAAAAATGAATCACTGAAATGTATGTACGCGCATAACTTCCGATCGACTGCACAAAATTGGACAATTCTTTTTTTTGTCGTTGTTATTGTCAGGACAAAGTTTATACAAGAGAAAATTATAAGAAAAAAAATATATTTTTGCGTTCAGAAATTTATCTTTTTCACAAATATATATGTCGGTGGTGTGCACTTGGAGAGGCCTATGTCCAGCAGTGGACTAGTATAGGCTGATGATGATGATGATGATATGTAGGTGATACGAAATTCACCGGGCCATCTAGTACTTAATAATAATGGACTCTAAGGCTTGTTTCACACGTACCACACCAGCGCGACAAAAGGTGGTCAAGCTGTGGTTATGTGTGAATAGTGTCGCTGCGGTTTCTTGTGATTGCGTTGTGTAGTTGGTATCACACACGCGGTGAAAAATGGCGGCAAAATGTGGCCCGTGTGAATTCAACTATTAATTTTCATACAAATTAGCGCCCGCCCATTGTGGTTGTGGCGTGGTGAAACAAGCCTAAGTCACTTTGCATAAGGCAAGTCTAATTTGGAAAGTGTGATCATGGATGTGCTGTTCTTTGTAGCGTAGCAACAAACGACGAGCACTCTGCGTGAATAGTGAAAGCAGTCTGATGACGTCATTAGGCTCTATGACGACGACGGACGGCTCGAAACTGTAGACATTTGTCGGGAAATTGTACTGCTGCAAACACTTATGGTACTATCTACATCATATGAGCAAACATTATTTGATGCTTAGTGCAGTGTTCACAGTAGTATAGTTAGCGATATAAATGGGTCGAAGGGAACCCAAATTAATGGCATAATCTAATAGCAAGTTTAAGCCAGCTTTGAAACTTGTTCCTTGTTTGTCATGGATTACGAAATGATAAGTTTCGTAAAAATAACATTACACGCACATCCATGTGGGATGTGCGTGTAATCACTCACGCGCAAGCACGCACACACGCACACAACGTGTACTTATATAAAAATGTAAACTAACCCTGAAAGAAACCAAAAAGTATTCCACCAAAAGGTCGTGGGTTCGAGTTTCCTGAGGATGATTGATTTTTTTCTAGTATTTTTTAAATGTGTCGATTAAAATCGGTACACACGCCTTCACATCAACTACCACAAACTAGTCAAATTTCCCCAATAGACTTTAAACTCTATTTTATATGGTTGAAATTGTATTGATTTATTTTTAATGAAATGTTTTGTGTATTTAAATCTCTCTTTCAGGTTGGATATTAGCACGATCGTGAAAGGTAAAATTTACAAGTAGCGACATCTAGACAACACAGTGATAAATCGTTGAACTTCGGGAACAGGGAAAAGCAGCTTCCGAGTCAGGCGGCGTTCGAGTTCGAACCGGACCCACTAGATGGCGTTGTTTTTCAAAGCAGTGTACCAAGAAGTAAATCAAAAATGCTAATGGTTATGCTCGTAAATAACCACTACAAACAGACTAATGTGTGGACGGCACAGTGAGACATAACTGCCAAATACCTACTTATACGAGTCGAGTGTAGATGAATAAACGATTTACAAAAATCATCTGGTCTGCACGCTTTTGTTTCCCTTTTTTTGTTTTTTCATCCTTACTCAAGCATGCCAAAACCGTTATTTTCTCAAAAATTCTAAAATAACAAACTAACTATTTAGTCAGTAAGTATAATTACTTATAATTAATCACAAAGAACTGCACAACGGATTAAGTTACATATTTTGCAAATAACAAACAGGATTTTTATATTTTTTGAAGTAGGTATTAGTACAAACTACTTACCTTCAATACTTAAAAAATTTGGATTACCAAATTTTTTAAGTATTGTCTATTGTCTATTGTATATGTATTGTCTATTAAGACAGATTTATTTTCGACCTCCATTAAAAACCACCAATGCTAAAGATTTTGATACCTGCCATACTAAAAAAAATGTATTTTAAGTAGATTTTCAAATGTGAATGATATTCCAGTTTCCTAATTTAAAACTATGTTATCGGTCAGTCAGTTATTAAGCTCGCCGTGAATTACTGTCTGTCTGTCGTCACCATAAGGGTGTAGCAAAGGGTACACACTAAGACTTAAGTCTGCGATGTTTTATGCATTAAGATATCAATAAAAAACATATATTTTATTTCATATTTCTTTTTATTTATGAGTAAATAAATTAATAATTTCACTGACTTCAGGGATCAAAATAATTATTAAATTAGGTAGTTATTATTTCACTTTAGTTATTGAAAGAAATATATAGGTATCATACTGACACTACAATAATATAAAAATATTCAAATTGAAGAATAAAATAAAAGATTAACATTAAAATTATTATTATTAATATTTTAAGGCAAACGTTACTATTTTATCCCCATAATCAGAATCATAGCGTTTCTTATTATTATATTGCTTGGTACAGTTTGGACATAAGCCAATTTCAAAGTTAGGAAAAGATACTCTTTAAAAATCGATTGTGTTCATGATGAAAGATGTTGAATGTTTAATGGTATTTTCCTCAATCATCTTAAGATTAAAATTTAAAGACGTGAAACCTTACTGAGACCTAACATTGGTAAAGTAAATAATGTTGCACTGTTTTGTTTTAGTTGTCAACCCCTAAGCACGTTTAACGGACGCGTAATAATTAGTTGCTTACACCATTACTTAATATATCATTACATATATATAAAGCTTTTGTTTGTGTATGTAATGTTTCACGTCTAATTTCAAATCGCGACGCGATTATCACGAATTTACTGGCCACTTATTAGCAAGTACACGGAAACTACTGATAGCTACAAGATAAATTTAATCTTTTCAGTGACTAAGTGATAACCATTGAAACTGGCTTATGCGTAACTTAACGATTACGACTAAGGGAATAAAATAATTCTTGGTACAGACGCGTGCACATCGATCTATCCACTGTCAAATTTCTTCAATACAATGTCAACCATATGACAGTTCTTTTCCTATAGTTGATGGATTGCGATTAGCACATTTAGCCAGTGTCAAAGTAATTTTTCTTACAAGTAATACATAAATAAACAATATTTTCTTCTTGTATGATGATGATGAATGATAATAGAAATGAGAAGTGAGAAATGAACCACCGCAAGCCCTCGAGTATCTCAGTAAAGATGTGTAGCTTTACTGAGTCCTCGGGCGGACTTCTTGAGAGAATTTGAAAAGTGCCGTTGCACTGTTTTTTTTCATTTACCAACACTCATGGACACACACAAATTTTAGAAAATAAAACAAAACCGCAGACATGACTCTTTACTTTCCCGCCAAGAAGTGTTGTGGTAGGTTAATGTGCGGGCGTGTGTACCATAATGCTATTAAATCATTATGACAGGTGGATATAATCATTCAAATTAAATAATTTCAAATCGAAGATTAAAAGTTGGATCGTTAACAAAATGTGCAGTGATAGAGATACAAAAGGCTAAGTTACATGGCAAGATCGGTGTCAACACAACAGCATAGTCTACGATACTGTAACATACGTAATAACTATACCAACACGATATCTCGCTACATAAGGCAGTGTTTAACAAACAGCGTCGTCTTGTTTTAGTGGACTACACATACAAACTGTTGTTGTCAATCAAACATGCATTCATTTTAAAAAGTTATTATAATGCATTCAAAATTCTGTATACTTGTTATTATTTTCAAATTAATAAGTATTGATATCAAGGTATTTTAAAAACAATCTTACAAATAAGCCAAATTTCCATCAACATAATAATTAAAGTAATAACAAAATATGAAGTTTAATAACTAAGAAACATGTATAAGTGTATTCACAAAAATATTTTTAAATGTATACAAAATTTATTATAATTTGAGGAACACATTTAATACAACACAATTTGGTTGTATAATCCACCAGCGGTGACGGCCGAATACACAAACACTCCGAAATAAATATAACTCTCTACCAATAAAACCACTTCAACTTATAGAAGACAATAAAACAAAAATAAAATAATAACTCCATAAGCTTGAGACTTTCTTAAGCATTTCAGTATTCGGCCGTGATGAAAACGCGTATAAACCGCACCGTGAACAACGTTCGCCACGCGACGCACATCCACCAATTAGGGTGACCAGAAACTCCACGCAATTGAAAACTATAAAAAAGGGAAATTATTTACAAAAGTTAAAATTGATTTCTGAAATTTTATCGCATAATAAAATTATAAATATTTCAATTGGTTATATTCTTTTGTCCGTGTACATTGTTTGTGCCAAAAAGATATTAGATATAATTTTTAAGTTACACTTTTATTTCTCTTATAAGTACTTGTTCATTTCGTGGACAATCGAAACAAGCGACTATTATTCCAGCTTCATCTTATCTCGCTATTATTTGAACACGTCTTGAATACATTTACCAATTTTATTCTAGCCAAACATACAATACTTCTAGTCACCCTATAACACTAGTAATAATTATTTTATTAATAACATTTTAAAACTTAGTTGCGATTCCCATAGCTGTACAATTACAAGACTAGATATATGCCTAAATTGATGAAAGCGCAAAAAAACTAAATTTATATTTGCGCATTAAGAATATACTATGATTATGACACACGAAACTATAATTACATTATAAACATTTAATTTTTTTATACAATACATTTTTACACCCCTAAGATATTTATCACATTATTTATTTATATTAAAATAAATGAGAACCATCTCAGTAACAGCAACTAGACAACGTATAATAATTTAATGACTTAACAACGATGACTATTCTTTATCTTGTTATAAATTTCACAACAGAAGAATGTATCTGCTTAGTTCAATCTCTCTTACTGCTTTACTCTTCTTATTGGGGGCTGACTTTAGAGATGTTACATTATACATCACAAGTTCTATATCTTCAGCTCAACTCATAGTACCTAAAAAATTACAGTTTTAATAGTGCTGTTTATTTCTAAAGATCCACTCATAGCAATGCTGCAACCTAACCAGTACTTTGCAAAATGTCCTGTAAATAATAATTATTTATTGTCAACCTATTAGGTAAGTATTGTTTACTCTCACATTCTAGAAGTCCGTTTACGATATAAAGGCCACATGCGGCCTAGAGCAAAGATATTTAAAAACAAACTCTGTGTCCAACACTTGTTAAGAAGAAGGTTCGAAGAAGCTCTTCAAATGAAATGTGATGGCATAAAAAAGAATGTGAAAGTCCCATTTTAATTATGATGT